>VRLP01001363.1:5000-133744 GCA_009660295.1 Lophius piscatorius
AATAAATTCAGATTCTTTTAAGCCATGAAATCAACGGTAATTCACGCTTATGCACTGTTAACGTTTCGTTATCTGCGGAAATTAAGGTATGCTATCGCTAAATGGTTAAAGGTATTTACTGTAAAATGTTCTCAGTCAAGATTACGATAAAACAAAACAAAAAAAACTTTCATGTGGAAAAGTTACTGTAAACAACAGTAGATTCAGTGAATTACCGTAAATAAAAACAGTATTACTTTTACTTTTCATAGACAGAATATTTGGAAACATAGTTAAAGAAATGTTACTGTCAAATGGTGAACTGTTAATTGACTGTATTTATATCTTATGACAAAGAAAACATAAAGTTTTTGGTAAAGTTAATAGAAAAAACAGTTTCATTCTGTCAAAATCACAGATGTTACTTGTTTATGAATTGAAATAATTGATTTTAGCAAGAGCATACCTTAAATATTCTGTTAAAACAAAATGTTATAATTGTTCAATACTGTTGATTTAAATGTTGTTGTTTTTTTTAAAAAACTCCATTTATTGTACTTTACTGTTAATATATGCAATTCTTGTAAAGAAGTTCACATTTAATCTGTTTTTTCATGGGAATTTGACCGTAACGTCTTGTACTTGTACTTAAAACTTTCCTTTTTAGCAGAACCTATAACCTTAATTAACATTGCTGGTTTTTGGTAAGGCTTTTATATAGTTATTATTTTATTTTTTATTGATGCTTTTATCTGCTTTTGCTTTGTAGCACTTTGAGATTTGATCCAAATGTAAAGTGCATTATAAATTAAATGTATTATTATTATTATTATTACATGGTCAATGTATTTTTCAAAATTGGAATTCTGGCAACCACAGTTGCAGGTAATTTACCGTAAATTATAAAGAATATTAAGAAGATTGGCCGTTATTACGTAAACACCACTTGTGTTTATCACATGAAAAATGAGAATTTATTTTCAAAAAATGCAGAATAATTGGAAAACTAGATGTTTTCATGCAGAGATGAAAACTTTTTTTTTTATCATTAAATTCATATATTTAAGAGTTCAAATCCATAGACATTGAAAATGTTTTGCTTAAAACACACCTGGATTCGTCGTTTATTCACTTCATGCTAAATTTGAGATTTTAAACCTTTGGCAGAAATTGACTTGCTAATCCACCATTAAAAAAAACAAAAAACAAAACTAAAAAAGACAAGATTATGGAGCAGCTTTCACTGATAAAGGTTCATTCCGTAAAACATCCTTCGCTCACACAGCTTTTCCATGAATGCAGCAAAATCCAACAGTTTACTGTAAGAGAGCTATACCGACATGAATGAATCAACAGGCGTGCACACGTGACCATTTTTGTCTTTCTAGCCAGAAACAGTTTTTTTTTTATACAATACAGTCACTTTGCCTTCTTTCATTGCTTTTTCTCTTTAATATATAAAAGCCCCTCCATGGGATGAGTGCTGCAAATTAACATTTTGCTATAAGCGCAAAAATACCTTTAAATAATCGATACAGTGGTCCAGGATCGAACTTGATATTAATGATATATTTATGTGGTTATTTTCAGACTTTAATAAATGACGCCTGCACAAATATAAACGCAAATACAAATGGGTTTAAAAAATAAAATAAAAACGAATCAACGGAGCTGCAGTCCAGGCAAATATGAGCCCAGACATTATATTTACAGACAAATATATGACCGCCAGTCACCGACGCACTGCCTCCCAGATCAAAAATCACATAATACATCATTTACATAGAACTGAAAAAAATATATATCGACAAACCTAAAATAATAAAATATCAGTAGCAAATAAATGGAGAGGAAACAAAGACAAATCGTGATAAATCTCGTTGGAATAAAAGTGCAAAAGGATGGAGAATAGTGTGATACGTCTCTCCACTTCTTATTTATAATCATATAATCAATTTTTTACAGATTTTACGTGCGAAAATAAAAGACACACCGCGTGTGACATTTGGAAGAAAAATGTCTAGCACGTTTTCCAATAATAATAATAATAATAATAATAATAATAATAATAATAATAATAATAATAATAATAATAATGTTAAGCGCATGGATATTCTGGGTCATAATTTGACAATATTTGATATATTGTATAGACGTCCTCATTATTTAAGTACAGGGACATTCGGAATGAAAGAAAAGGTTTTATCTACATTTACAACGACTCGAGCGGCTGGAAACGGCGCAGCCTACTATAGTAGATGGTCCGGGGAGCAGATGTCGTCCTCGATGTCCACGTCATCCTCGTTCTCCTCCAGCAGGTACGAGTCCGGTTCCAGCTCGTGCTTCAGATCCTCGGCGGTCGTGTCGTTCGGCTCGCTCTCACTCGAGTTGTCGGCGGACCTCTCCAGCTCCCCGGGGGTCTTCCTCTCATCCTGGGCTTTCCTCAGCTGCTTCTTGTGCTTCATCCTCCGGTTCTGGAACCACGTTTTTACCTGAGCCGGAACAAAGAATATCCTAAAAATAAGTCCTTAATCCCCGCAATTTGATGTAAGGATTTATTATTTTGAGTTCATTGTATTTTGGTAGGGTTTTTCAAAAAGGAGTGACAAAAATATTCCTGCAGCTGTTAAATATTTAAAATGTCATAAATCTGCCGCAGAATTGTTATCCAACGTACGTCATAACTAATCTTGCTGAGGTTTATCCATCTTTAACAATCTGGAATTAGATAGCAATTATATATATATATATATATATTTTCTCATAAATCTACTTATTACGATGCAAATTTAAGTATTAATATATTTTTTCATATTCTGTATAGCTACGTGTAAATATAATGTTTGATAGGAATAATAATATAGTAATAACAAAAATAACACCATCGCTAACAACAACAACAACAATTTAAAAAAACTATTTAATAATAATAATAACTACAATAATGATAAAAATGATGAAAATAATAATAATAATAATAATAATGATGATAATGATAATATTAATCATGATAATAATAATGATGACAACAATAATCATAAGAATATTAATAATAATAATAATCTTGATAAGAATATTGGTAAAAATAACAACAATGATAATAACGTTTATAATAATCACGATAAGAATAATGATAATAACAATAATAACAATAATAATATTATTAATAACGATGATAATAATAATAATGATAATGAGGTAATAACAATGATGATAATAATAATAATAATATTATAATTATAACGATGATGATAATAATAATAATAATGATAATGATGTAATAATAATAATGATGATAATAATAATAATAATAATAATAATAATAAACCTGTGTCTCGGACAGACTGAGCGCTGTGGCCAGCTCCACTCTCTCCGGTGTGGACAGGTACCGCTGGATCTCGAACCTCTTCTCGAGGCCGGACAGCTGGGAGTCGGAGAAGACCGTCCGGGCCTTCCTGCGTCTGCAATGCTTCCCCGGTAACTCTGCATGGTGCTGGAACAAGGCCGGCATCTGCATCCCTGCACGACGACGACACACAACAAACTTTTCAGGAACGACACACAGATGGATTGGAACTTAAGAATAGAAATGTGGAACTTTTTTTAATCCCGAAGGAAATTCTTACGGCCGAGTTTGTTCCAAAATTCACATAAATTTTACAATAAAAACAGAATAGGAACAATGGATTATTTTATATAAGTGATAAAAAGAGTTATAGAAGTGAATTCTAACCAGTACTACTAGAATACGACATGAAAATGAAGGTATTACGTGAAAAATACCATAATATTACATAATTAATTGATTAATAATGGCTGGTTCGACTATAGTTATATTGGAAAAATATATAATTATCGTCCTTGTTTTTTCTCTAATTTTGAATATTGTTTAATACATATGTGAAATGATAAATCATCAGACTAATGTAAACTGTGTATTTTAACATAATAAAGGAGATCTGATGCTCAAAGTTCTCTGCGTAATTCCACATTAAATCATCTAACAGATTTATTGAAGCATTGATTTATCCTACCTATCATATTTTTACATCAGTGTGGAGACTTTTTTTTTTTTTGGAGCACAGAAGGGTCCTCTCTCCTCTTACCGGACGTGAAGAAGTACTGGTGATGCTCTGGCTTGTGGAGAGGATGGTGCGGATGCGGTGCCAGTATGGGGGTCGGCATCAGTGGGTATCCGTACTCCAGGATGGGCATCCTGGAGGCCAAGCTGCTACAGAACGGCGAGGGGATGACATCCCTCAGGGGCTTGGGTTTGTGTAGTAAGATGTCCTCAATGAAAAACGACGTGGATCTCTGCGTGGGCCCCACAGACGCATAGTTAATACTCATGGTGGCAGTTTTGCTTATTTTACAGCCTTCAAACCTGCATCTACCACTTTCCCCCAGGTCTCCCAGCCTTAAATGTGACTGACACTGCGTGGAGCATCACACGGACATCAGTGGGAGGGTAGATTTCAGGTTTCAAGTATTTATTCTGACAGACACGCCGATTGCGGATCTCAGCCAGTTAGAGCCATATGTGGGCGGGGCTACGGAAGCGGGAGGCCGATTCTTCGTTCTGATTGGCTTAGACCCATTCCAAACGGGTGTAAACACTACACGGATTCAAATGAACGCACCTCAGGTCATTTAAATAACACTTTAAAATACAAAAAAGGTCCGTCACCTGTGGTCGCTTCGCAACAGGGATGTTGTTTTCCTGCCGGGTCAACTTTGGTGTGACCTCAATAGACGAATTAAGCTTAGATTTTCCATAAAGAGTTTCCGAACAATCATGCTATGGTTGAGACACTGTGAAAATGGGAAAGTACAAACTCCAGCTTGGACAATAATTATTTGAATATTATTTTTTTGTTCGTGTGGAAACGCTTTGGCAATATTTACAATATTTGACGTCATAATTTTAGCATTATTACAAACGCTATTCAATTTGTTTAAGTAGCTTATTCCTACTATTGTATATTTGAATTTTAATATCGGCCGTGAGGCTGTTTTATTTGAGTCTGCTCCAGCTTTATTGATTTCTTGAACATGATTGGTGGATATAACCAAACACAAGGGGAAACATTTTGTTTTAAATTGATTCCAACAAATTTTCACAATTTGTTGGAAATTCTGCTCTGGAATTCCCTGACGTCTAAACGCACCATTTTCACCCTCATCATTTGAAGTCATGTTGTTGATGCGTTTATCAACATGATGTTTTAACGAGTCATAAAAAAAACAAACAAACATCACAACACAGTTTTAAGTTGTTGAGAATGTGAATTTCCCCTTTAACATTTTTACAAATCTTCACAGATATCTTCAAAAGTAGTACAGCTATTTAAATTCTGATAAAATTATTTGTTATCCTTATAGGGAACCACTTGTGAACTATAAAAAAAAAGAGGAATATACATGTAATCTATTCTCAGATATGTTATTTGAATCAATGCGTCTCAACTAAGCAAAGGATCAAACAAACAAAGGGAATGATAATGTAATTTTTATTTTAATGTTCTTTTTCTAGGCAAACAAGTAGATAAATAAATCATCATTTAATCACTGCATCCAGTTGACATAAATATGAGATGGAGACAAGGGTTCTGTTTTCGGCTCTAAATGGGTTAGATGGAAATAACTGACAAGAAACAGTTTGAGAACCCCTGCAGACAACATTTCTAGCAACATATGGTTGAAACATCTCCATACACTTACAGAAGGTCCAGCCTATTAACAGCAGTTAACACTGACATAATCCTGTACAAAAGTTCCTCCCAACTTTTCTTCCTGATGCCCACATCCCCCCAGCTGATTGTTGCTTTTATTACTGAAACATCTGAAAAAAATAATCATCGCATCTTTGTTCAGGGCGGAGTTATAAGAGAAATACATTATTACCCTTTTAATTAAGGACCCCCTGGAGCCATTCAAGGACCCCTCGGAGTCCCTGGACCTCGCTATCAGAAGCACCACTGCTGAATAATTGTTGTTTTCGTATCAAAGACCTCATGTTGGTTTTATTCCTGTATGTATTTCACATCTCACAGCTTTTTTCTGTGCAGAGGTGGACAATTATTACACGTATTCTTATTAATAAATGAAATGTATCCGTATGGTCTGTGCTGTTTCTCACTACCAGAATGCTACCAGTAAAAGATGTATTGCATATCCCATTCAGGATATCATACACATGTAATTAATATTGCTCCAATTTTGTGTTATTCACGATTTTTCCTCGCGTGCATGATGTCATTTGGTTCACTTTTGCACAGAAAAGTTGTGGAAACACCTGCCTTATATAGATATCAGCTATTATATGACTAAAAGTGATATGTGTGTTTATGTGTTTTACACATTTGTTTCTATCAACCCCCACCAAAAATATTCTTTTTATTCATTTATTATGACCCAGCCTTCATTTTTCTTCCTCTGCTGATGTTGATCTTGGACAAAATTGTATTTTCTGAGCCCACATATTGTAATAATTGTCCTGAGCATACTGGGAGAACTTCTGCAGTCTCTCCTCCACCCCAGAAGTTTTGGGACTCGAGTGATGTGTCACAGGAGGATTGTTCCGCTACAGGTCTGTCTAGTAATTCCGCACAAATTGGCTGTAATTGTCGGTATTAAAATCTGGGAGAGTACATGCGCCCGTTTGAGCGAGAAAGCGGTGCGCTGTAATTTGTTGATATGGTGTTGTCATCACATTTCCAATCAAGCCGCCTAATGTGAAAGTGTCTTAATGTAGGCAGAATTCACGCAGCAATGCTATTAGGTAATTAAGGGAGATGTCAGAGCGGAAGTTGTAATCCTTGGGCTGGAGGACAGGATTTCCATTTGATCAGATGGAGGGAGAACAAATTAATTACCGGGACGCACGCGCCGTTTGTGCCGCATTGGGTTTTTAATCCGCAATGGACGCATGTAACTCCCTTTATCACCGAAGCTGCTGCAAAAATGCGCAATTCCTTTAACCCACGAGGAAACCAGGTTGCAACGTTGTGCCTCAAAAGGGATGTTTTGTCTTTTCACTCTTATTTATTTATTTGTGATAATATAATTGGCATCCAGTTTTTGAGAGGTTGTCAATTATGTCATTTCAACCTCAGATCCTATAGAATAATTCCACAACCCATTTTCTATAAAGAATGTTATATACAACCATGCCCCTATGGAAACTTACTAGAAGAGTTATTTTTTGATCGAGGTGGAAGAATCAGACGAAAAATAAATGCATTCCATAAAGTTTCCATTCATCCTCAGTTCATCATTTTTGTATTGTTGTTATTAAGAAAAAAACAGGCGTATTATGTAAGAAATTATGTTTATAAGGTTAAAATAGAGAACATACGTTTAAATTAGATGTTGGTGAAACTGAACCCAATGAACATTAATAATGAATTTTTATATATATATGATATTTTGATGAAGAGGACATCCATGTCCTAAAAGAGGATGTGAGTAAAGTTTGATGAAGTGAAGCACGAAGGTAATAAAGATCTTCAACAGATCACATCCATAAAATCTAATTTTCCGCTTGTTTGTTTGATATTGAGGATTCCTTTTGATCCACTTATTAACGCTAATCTTTTAATATCATGTCTTGTTTGGCATTTAATTCTGTACTGAGAACATGTATTGTAAACATTTGATTTAGAAAAAAATATAATCTTATTTTCAAACGAGAATTTTTTTTTTTTACTAAAACCCGGATGTAATAAATATGTAATAAATATGTCTGACAAGAGGGCGCGTTTAAAAAAAAAAAAACCTTCAGAAATGTGTTCAATGTGTTCCATTTGGTCTATTTCATATCCCCCATAATCTTGCTTTGAGGAGAAATAATTCTGGATGGGTGAATTATGACACAAAATGTGACCAATAAATCTTTTTGTTTTCCCCTGTAGGTTTTTTAAAGAAAAAATTTCCATTTCCATTCACCCGTATAAGCTGAATTAAAGTGATCTCGTCCACCTTTTCCCATATAAATTGAAGGAAAAGCAGCAGGAAAGCTCTTTTAAAGACAGAAGCAAAAAAAAAAACAGATGGAGGCAGTATCTGCACCTGGCTGTTCTCCAATCCCTTCTATTGAGCGCACCGGGATAACAAGTTGCTTTTAGGGGGGGAAATTAGAAAGTAAATGAAACAAATGGCGATGAAATCGTCTTGAGGCGCCGTTAATCGGCTTTTTGTGGCCATTTCATTAAGTCAAACTTTGAGCCGGGCGGACAAGTGCGTCGCGTTAAGTGGAGCGTTTGGAGAGGAAGGTTGCTGAATGCTTATATTGGCTTGTAGCTTTCAACGCGCAGCCCCGCTGGTGATCGATGGAAGAGAGGCTTAAAGGGATGCAGCGCTTCTACATCCATCTAGTCCTCTGGTTTCCACTATGTATATCGACATTTTAGGAATTATTCCAATAATAAGTCAAATTAGCAGTATAGCTCTCTCTATCTCTTCCCCACCTCTCTCTCTCTCTCTCTCTCCATATATATAAAACAGTATGTTTCTCTGCATCCCGGCAGTATTTATGATAATGATAGGAATGAATTGAACAATCATTCATCATACATGTACAGTAATTAACTGGAAGAAGCTCCATTCACAGTGTTGTACAGTTTCTCGCTGTATTTTAGAATTATTTCAGAGTTACAGTGACGCATGTATTTGTGTAAATTTCACAAAATAGTGGTCACAGTCAATTGCTGTATCTACAATCTACAGCATACCTCCTGTATTTATTAATGAGGGAAGAAAATATTAATGGACTTAACAAAATAACTCATGAGAGGCAAAGTCTACAGATTATAATTCATTGTCTCAAACAGCAAGTGAACATTTTGTCATGATATTGGAGGCAGGAAAAAAGGGAAAGGTTAAGAAATCTTGAGTTACTTTGAAAAATTGTGAGGATTAGATGACTGGGTCGGATCGGTTTCTCTCAAAAGAAGGGCCCACACAATTTAAGGCAGGTAGTTATAATGTTATGGCTCATTATTAGGCAGGGGGTTCTAATTTTATGCCTTTATATTGTATATTAAGACAAGTGGGCAACTACTATACCTCCTGAGCCACAGGCAACCTGAACTTCAAATGTTCTGTTTAGTTCTGACAACTTTTTTATGATTTCCCATGATGCTCTGCTGTTCACAGTCAACTTCCTGTATTTAATAGTTTTCTGCCATTCAGGCTGTAATCATATATTCTTTCTCCCAGATTGTATTGTAGCTTACATGCTGTCATGACATTTATAAGCAAAATGCTGTTGAGATTTGACTGAACATGATGAAAAATCATCTTCCGTTGACCTCCGACCTTTGGATAATGACCCCGGTATTTCTTAGAGTTGTGTATTGTTAGGATTCTGGGTAAAATATACGTCACAATACGGAGTTATGATTTGATATATCTTGTTTGCTGTGCTAAAGGAGAGTTGCTACATCTACCAGCAGGGGCAGGACGCTAGCTGGAAGCCCAGAGGAGAGAAGACAGGATTTGATCACAGGTCAAAGGTCACCACCGCTGACCTGTCAACTGGGAAAAGGTTTTTGATGTAAAAATATGGCCACCATGTTATAGACTTTCCAGTAATTAACTATAAAAAACATATAATGTCTATAAGCTTTGAAAGGACAGTGAATTATGATAAATTTAATTTGAAATCAACATTATATGATGAATATATAAATATATATAATTTGTTTGTTATTACAGTATGCACCTCCTGAATGATTAAGTTTTCGTCCCCCTACAAATTTAAATGTACATACCAATAAAATATGTCATTAAAACAGAATAATACCTTCACATAAATGACCTTCTTGTGACATTATAACATTTTTCTTTATGGTAATTGTGGTCATAATCTGACCATAAATGATATAAAGTTATTTACTCTTTCTCTATTTGTTTTTATAACATAATAAACAAATAAAGGAATAAATTCGAACAATAAATTAGTATTATTTTTACAATAATTAATTATAAAGAAAATACATAATTAATACATAATAATAATAGTTGTTATTATTATGTTTGTTGTTAATAATAATATCAATAATCATAAAAAAATCAAATAATGATAATTATTATTATTTTTGTTATTATGTATGAATATTACACATGAAATCAGACCAACATAATTAATCAGTACCTTTTTAATCATGTGGAATTATGATATCTTAGTAAATGAGTATTGCACACCTATCAAGGTGAGGAACCTGGATGGAGGCTGGGTTATAAAGGCTGTAAAGCACAAATAAATGGAGTCGACACAAAGGGAGTATGTGGATGGAAAAGAATCCACTAGTCTTTATCGTGAAATCGTTTCAACTTTGAGAATTCCCGTTCCAGAGAGAAGTTCTGCATCCGTGCTGATGGTGATAATTCCCCGCCACGCCTCCATTCTGCGGCTTTCATGATCATACACCGTAGCTTATTCCTGGATGACGGCGTTAGTCTTCTAATGAGCGTTCGTGCTCCTGGGGCATTCGTGCATTCGGTAGGCACACAAATAGAATATACCTGGGAGGAGAAGGAGACATCAGGTCTTTGTTGTCTATCAAGAAATTTTACCTTTGGCATTTTGAAACCTTTAAAATGCTTTAAAATGCGCTTTAAAAAAACCCAACCAACCCCCTGCGTTGTACAAGCTTTCCCCGATTGAACTCCTCAAATTAAAGGTGAAATTATGTCAGAAAAGCGGTGTATTTCAGGAAAATGCTCCCCCTAGGGAGTAAAATATCAACTAGTAGAGTAACATATGACATATACAGGATAGATTTGATTTATATGCACCAGATTTGGACTGCATTGGACCAATTGTTGAGAAAACCTTTGAAGATATAGCTCCCGCTAATTTGAGAAATATACAACCTACCTTTGATAAAAAATCAATCCAGGACTTCTGTGTAAACGCGGAAAGGCACAAAAGGCATGTGACGTTTTGACGATGTATTTTGTGTCTGGCTCACCAGTGGTAGCTTTTAAAAGTGTTTAGCGGCTAACTCAAAGAAGAACATCTCTTCAAATTGAGGAGACAGATCTATGTTCCAGAGCTCTATAGCCTCTGAGCAGGAGATGAGATCATTCGCTATGTTACACTGAAGCAAATCATTGCTTTTTCCATGTATTTTCCGTCAGAGGCCTTGGCGCCCGTTTTTATAACTCGGTAAAATCCTCATCGAGATTAAAAATCTCGTTTCAAAGAGTTCTCTTGGCCAACATGCCATTACATCGTTACACCACCATCGTTCGGGGTAAACCTGAAAAAGCTTCTTCATTATTTCGTCTTATTGATGTATAGAAGGGGTTCTCTCTCTCTTTCAAACCTACAGATCATGCATGTTTTTAGAAAATTATTTAACTTTTTTTTGCTCTCTCGTTGTTTCAAGTTCCGTAATTCTGAATCGTAAGTCCTCACATGATTTAAAAATGCCAAAGGCATAGGACTTTTCTCTACAGCCATGGTTTAAGGGGCCCTTTTTCCCCAGTAGCCCCTTTCCCCAGTGGTGTTCCCCAAGTATTTGAAGGCAGCTTCGTGAATGAGAAAAAAGACTTATCCGGTGGTTTGCAGGTTTACCTGAGAAGAAGGTGAGCACCACAGACACCCAGCCGATGATATAGGACCAGGAGAACCTCCAGTTTCCATAGCGTTTCCCATAGTAGTTAATAGTCACACCAGTGTAAACGGCCATAGCTAGAAACACTAAAAAGCCTGGGCAGGAATAAAAGAAATATGAAAACGTTCAGAGAATGCTTCTGTAATGTGCCTCAGGCTAGCTCTTAGAGGCTTTGAGTGGGTGTTTAATTTGTGAATCCATGGTATAGAAAATCACCAAATTGCATCACATATAATGAATTACCATCAAATTATGCAAAAACAGAGAATTGAAACGCATCATAATGAAACCCTTCCATCGGGAACGAAGACCTATAAAAAATGTAAATCAGCTGCCTTTTGTTGAGTTATAACGCCGATAATGGAATAATGAAGAAGTCACTGCATCAGGATTGGAACATCTGGATTAGTACATCTGGATTAGAACATCTGGATTAGAACATCAGGATTAGAACATCTGGATTAGAACATCAGGATTAGAAGGTTTCAGAAACCAACCTTGAGTCTCAATCCTTGGTGGTTACAATCAATAAAAGTAAAAAATCAAATGCAAACTGCAGCTGAAAGCAAAGTACACGAACGCCGGAGTTGAACTTACATGAGATGAAGAACAAAATGCCTGCAGCGAAGGTTTTGTCAAACCTGTCAAAGGAGGAGTAGTGGATGAATGCCATGATGCCAATGATGATGCCAATGAAACAGGCCAAAAGCGAGAGGATCATGAGGGCGCGGGTGGCATCTAAATGGGCTGTGGACAAGGTCAAAGGTCATGGGGGTCAGTGTTAGGGTCAGTGCATGTCAGCACACGTCTGACTTGAATGACGATGAGCTCGTTGAAGCCATGTTAAGAGAGCAAATTGATGAAGAGTGGTAAAAATGAAGAAAAACACAAGAAGATAAAATTGTATGAACTGTTGGTCAGTAACTAGAAAAACTCTTACATCCAGTCTTTGAGTGTCACATAACAAAATTTTATTTATCATCCTTTGTGCTGACATAACAAGTGTTTTGCTCTTTTTTATTCATCGATATTTTAATGACGGCTCGATTTTATTTGTACTTATAACCAAAGTGCATTAAAATCACCCCATTAAATAATTTATGGCTTTGCAGACAGGCATCGATTCAGGTCCTATTTATGTGACGGACCTCAGTTTATATTCTTTAATGATGAATACTCCATGCACAGCAAAACTACTAATGCAGTTCCCCAGGGCTTAGTGCTTGGAGCAGTATTATTCACACTATTTATGCCTCCTATAGGTAACAGTCCCCTCCATTAATGTCTATTGTTACGCAGATGACGCACAACTATACCTATCAATGAAACCAGGCTAAACTAATCCCTTTTCTAGATGAACTGGAATTCTCTGTTACTAAACTCAGATAAAACTGATGTTTGTTTTTTTTGTAATAAAGTTATATTATCCTTCTTATATTTTGACTTTCTCAAAATATCGAAAAAAAAAAGAAGTTTTTTTTCTCAGTGTGGCGTGATACTTTTATGTATATTTTATGTATGTACTTTTATGTATATTCCCAATATTTTATTTATATTCCCAACTAGTTCATAACACTAGTTTAGAACGCAACAAAATTTAAAATGAAATCTGTGGCTCCACCTATTTAGCTTTTCTAAGCCATTTGTTTTAAGAAATTCTCCGTCCTTCAGATATATGAAAGTCAGTATTTCACCAGTCATGGATATGAAACCTTCTCGGCTACACTTACCGATGCTGTCGTTGTGTGGGAAGCATTTCCCCGGCATACAGTAGCGCCATAGACCCTGGTGCATGTAGTTGCTAGACTGGCGATACTGCATCCAGTAATCGGTTGCTGTGGAAACGATCAAGAGGATGTTCCCCACTCCTGCACAAAACAACCCTCCACCCATAAAGCTGTACATCCTGCACCTGCAAGCACAAACACCCAACACACACACACACACACACACACACAGGAGAACATAAGGTCACTTAGCATCAGGGATCAGTTGCAGGGCCCCTCCCCTCTCTGTCTCCCTCACACACTACAGGGATGGAGGGTCTAAGTGTCAGTAATTGCGTTCTAATGAACACATTATTTCCACTGGATTGAGCCGTGGGGTCGCCTGTGTGTGCATGCTCCACTTTGTTCTCCAGGAGATCAGTCCCTGAAGATGGGTTTTACATGCCCCCCCCCAGCACTCACAGAACACACACACACACACACACATACACACACACACACACGCTCAAAGGTCCGGCATCTACCGAGTCCAGTCATGCTTTGATACTTGATACATCTATTGCTCATTGTTCCACCTGGATGCAATATCCTGCAGCCGTCTTCTCCGCCGCATAGGGAGCTGTCACGGTTGTTTTCAGGGTGAAAGATGATGGATAGATATATCTGGTTAAGGGAGAAATCGGAACGGCGTACCCATTGAGGAGTTTCTACTGCAGTCCTGAACCAGAGGTCTTTTGAGTCCGTTTGATCCTGGTACACGAGTTCTATGCGCGCCATGTAGAACATTTGAATGGTTCAGACCCAACGACCCAATTGGTAAGAAGCATCTACTAACAAAATTACTTCCTGGACATTTAACCCGATTCAACGAGCTGAGTTCAATAAAACCCATGAAGAAGGAAAAGTGTTTAAAATCTGGAGTTTTTAGTTGAACATCATCGTCGGGGGGGAATGTTGAATTTTGACACTTATACATGAAAGAGGAAGTTGAAATAACTTCACTCTCCATGGTCCAATGTTTGGTTCTGAAGAGTTCTGAATCCAAACTTCAATAGTTGAGTTCAATAATGAGAGGAAATGACATTTTAGAGCAGCTGTAATAATGTAGGCATTTCTAATTATTGTTTTGGATAAACCCCTCCTGATCAGGTTTCAAACATATTTAGAAGGAAAAAAAAAAGTCTTTTCAAAGACATACGAATAGCCATAACATTATAACCACTGAAAGGTGACACGAATAACATTGATTACTTTGTCATGATAGTAGAAAAAAAAGGGGTATGATAAATTAGGCCGCAATCAACATTTTGTCCTGAAGTAGAAAAATGTGCATGCTTGAGGATCTGAGCCAGGGGGTGATGGTTAGACCACTGGGCAGAGAGAGACAGAACACCTCCTGAGCAGCAGGTCTTGTTTGGGTTTCCCAGTCTGCAGGGGTTGGTACGGTTTTAAAGCAGTCAATGGAACTGGTCAATTTTTGACAGGTCCATGAACGCTATAGGGGGGTGGAGGTTAGCTTATGTTGTAAGACCCCTCAGAAGAGCTACCGTGGTGCAAATTGCTATGTAAGTAAATGCTGGGTCTGATAGTAAGATATCAGAACACATCAGGTGTGACAGAGCTGTTTGAGCAGGAAGACAGGTTTACACAATATGAGGCAGGTGGTTGTAATGTTATGGCTAATAAATGCTACTAATACAGTTTTTCCCAATGGCATTTTTGTCATCATGCAGTAAGAGATAAAGGGCATTGCACTTTGCAATGGGTTTTGGCTTCTTTTCTCTTTTTGTTTTGGAGGCAAAAAAAATAAATCAGTACCAGGGCCAGGATTAATAAAAAAAAAATGAGAGGAGGAAGAATTTTTTTTCGTCATATTTTCATTTGAGAAAAAAGCCGAAATGCCGAGAAAAAAAGTGTGGATGTTGAGAATAAAGTCGAACTAAATCCGATTTCTTTTGTTTTTATTCTTTATTTGGATGGAGGCCTACTGAACAAACAATGACCCCGAAGTAATAGCAGACTACTTCATCACATCCATGCAGCAAAAGAGCGACTTTGCTCTGAAAGAGACACAGAAATGCAAAATTCAAATAAAATCTTCGTATTATTCGGTTCTACTTTATTTAAAAAAAAAAAAAAAATCTTCCTACTCTAATTTTTTTCTCTTCTCATGCGTGGCCCTAATACTCCTTCATACATTTAAAACAGGAATGCCAGATATAACATGTGGTTTGCTTCGCTTGTATTTTTCTTTCATTCATCTTGTTAACATAAGAAATATTTTAGGAATTAAACTACCATTTAAAAAAAAAGATCTCATGTGCCTTCTGCAGTACCCCCAAAAAACCCCTAGGGGGCCCCCTGTTGCGAAACCTGACTGACCACAGAGGTCAGTCTTAGGTTTGGGGTGGAAAGACCATGCTAATCTTTGTTTCAACTGGGGAAAAAAAGCGTTATGTATCATTTTTTTGTATTGTTTTGTTCAGACAGAAGCCTAGTTTATGAATGGCATTGCTCTGAAGGTTCACCGATTCTCTAAAACACACATTCACATCACATTTTCTCAACTCCCACTTCAATGTTAAATGTCTGCCAAACACCATAAAAGACTTATAAAGTTGAAAAATAGCATCAATTCACTTATCCTTTAACCTTGTTCTATAATATCAGTCTAGAATAACGCTTAGATTCATCCTTTCCTTATTTCTCGTTACAGGGTTCACTTTCTCCACACTCAAACACGTAAAAACGAAAAAGTTGCTTTCTTTCGCTCACTATTCTCAATGAGGACATTTTTAAATGAAAATAAATAATGAGAAAAAGAGAGCTGACATTTGTGGCTGTTTATCCACACGGGGAAAATATCTTAAAAGAAAATTAAAAAGAACTTAAATAGCCATATTAGCACATTACAATTCAATATGACCTTACCTCAATCAACTCCTCGATTAACGGCGTTTATCAAGACAGGGTGACCTGACAAAATACAACAAGATCCTATAATGCCAAAACAGGCAGATTTCCAGCAGGTTACTAGCTCTAACGTTTGAGGGGTTGAACGGGGGGCTAACTGGGGCTACAACAAACACAAGGCTTAGACAATATGTCCGACCGGGCACCGGCCAATCAGCAGCCAGCAGGTTTTTGTGGTTTGGGAATCTGCTGAAAAAACAGAAATGGCTAAGCTTGGCGAGCTGAAGTGATAGTGATGACTGCATGGTTTTGATTGAATGCCGGGGGCTGAAGCGGCTTTAGTGGAGGGCCAGCCAAGCATTAATTTTTCTTCTTTTTATAAAAGCAAACAATGTCAGACTGTTTAAAAAGTATTAATATCCCTGTTCAGATTTTTAGATTATTGTTTCCCAACAAAAATACATGATTGAATTATTTAAGGCTTTAGAAATAATTGATGTTTCCCTCATCTATTCTTATATTTTCAGCCAGTTTTTATATGTTCCTGGCTATTACACTCATAATAATATTAGTTTTATTCATTCATAAACTTAAGTGATGGAATGCTTGAAATTCAATTTTATTCTAGTCATTTAAAAATTCTGAATCTGACTGAATTGTGTGATTTTTAAAAAACATCTGAAGATATTTTAAACTACTGCCATTTGTCCTTTCATTTTTTTGCATTTATATATATTTTTATCAATTGATTTCTCATAACGTGATAGAACGTTTTTTAATATAGTTATTATAAAAATTATGAGTTTGTCCATAAGGGAAAGCCAGATAATATATTCCAGGAGAAAGAAAATTAAACATAAATATACTGTCAATAATTAAACATTTGTTGGTAAAATTAAGTGTTTATGCATTTGAAATCTAAGTTGAAAATATTTTGATTGATACCAGTGGTTATCAGTCTTTTTTTTTTTAAATCACCGACAATTCTCTTTTTACAGTGTGTAATATTTGTCTTAGAATGTTGCAGGAATAAAACAATGTCAAATTAGTCCACCACCAATAAAAAAAACCCCACATTTGTTTACTGTTTTGTATTTTAGGTTTTTTTTTTACCATATTTTTTAAGAGATTTAAAGAATTTTCACTGCTGGGATTTTCCTTTTTCATGCTTTCTGGAGTCTGTAAAAAGAAAACTTGATGACTAACACAAATTAAATTAAGTGTATTTCAGTCTAATTTATTAATTCGACTTGTAAAAACTTCATTTAATTGTTATCAGTTGAAGAATTCTTTAAGTTCTTCAAACAATTCTCTTTTTACGGTGACCGTGTCGCTCTGAATAAATGACATATCATAATCAGATAATATCCACAAGTTTTTGTTAGTGTATAATAAGCTGAGCGGACAAACTAAGCCCGGGCTGCAGGGAGGGCTTAACGTGTTTTTAAGCTGAAGTGGCAGAAAAATGACAAAGAAACAATTTGTGTTGGAAAACAAACAAAGAAGAAGATAAAGATTATGAAAAAGTTTGAATGTATCTTTTCAAAGTAAGTATGTCTGATTCTTCAGTAGGGAAGGGTGAGCTGAGGTGATGAAGAAGTTGCAATCTGGAACTTCTCTGCTAATCACCCTAAATCTTGAAATTTGCCATTTTAATTGCATAAAATCCCATTATTTATAGGTTTATAAGCTTATTTATAGGCCAGCGTTTGCTAACACCATAATAACCTTACACTGTAAACTCAAACGCTCAAATTAATTAATTGCAGTGGGTAGCGAGGATTTTAAAAATGGATTAATAATATCTTTTATCTTGAAAATAGTGATGCAAGAAATGTTTACTTCCCTTTGCGTTTATCAAAACAAAAAGCAAATTCGGTCGCTGGTATTAAATTATACAGTTTTGAGAACTTAAAATTGGAATTCTGAAATGTAAAACAAAAAATTTAAGGACAAAAATAAAAAGTGTGATCAGATAATCAACTCGTAATGCTGTCGTTAAATGAGGACACTGACAGATACACAAATCAATCAATTACATTTACATTTATTTAAAAAAAACAACAAAATAAATTAAAATATACATCTTAATTTTAAGTAAATTAAAAAAAAAAATGATAGGATTTTTGGGTACATACGTTTTTCTTAGATAATTGGTTCCGCCAACTTTTACAGTGTATGAGGCAACAAGAATAGTTGGATATGGTCATCAAACGGCGTGTCAACAGGCAGGATTTAGTCTATAGTGGTGAATAATAAAACGACATTGTCCCGCTGAAATAATTCAAATCTTTATAAATTCCTCCTTCAGAATTGGAGGGTAGCACAAACGTGAAGAAACACAAATGTGAGGCCGCAGAAATGTGAAGAAGCACAAATGTGAGGAAGCACAAATGTGAGGAAGCACAAACGTGAGGAAGCACATGCTTTCAGTAAGCTCCGACTTGATGTTTCCTGCATTATGACCATCATCTGGCTGCATTTCCTCCTGTTGTGCCTCTTTGCCAGATCCAGCTTTGCACACACACACACACACACACACACACACACACGCACACACGCACACACACACACACACACACACAGGCACAATCCCTGAAGATGAAAGGAGAAGAGTAGCTCCATTACCTGCATTACAGCAAGTTGCTCAGACCAATTGACAACAACAAAATGTCCCAGAAAAAGCTTCTTTTTTTTTTTCTCTCCCTGACATTTGAGTGCTCTACTTACATCTAACTTCATTTTTATAGACCACAGCCTATTTTTCTTCCATCTTGAGTGTGGAAGCCAGGAAGGGGGAGGGTGGGGGGAGGGGGGATTTGATATGTCGCCATGCACCATCAAAGTGGGCAATGTGATTCTGCCACAGAAGAGCAAATCCGAGCTTTTTGGAGAAATGAATTTTGTTATGGAAAGTCTGAATTTGTGTAGTATCAATGTTGGGTGAGAAGCTCCAGCGCCACTCAGGGAGGTAATGTGCCGAGAGTAATTACAAGGGTCTGTGTGCTAGAACCCTCCTTCGCCCACCTTCACCTGCCGTCTGAGAAACATCAGCCACACTCTCTCCTATTTCTTTTTTTTTTTACACTGTAAACTATTTTTAATTGAGAAGAAAAAATACAAGATTTCATTTTACACGTAGGGGATTACAGGTGTGTGTCGGAATAGACTGTGGTACCGGGCCCTAAAGCCGTCACTGCAGGTGGTGGACCCCCAGGGTTATCCACTTAATACACTGTAAAAATATGTCCATTGGAGTAAAATGACTTCATTGTTTTCTGTAAGATTATATGTCAAATATGGAATTTTACTATAAAAGTACAAACTTTTTTAGAAAAATTATAACTCGAAGAATAAAATGATAATAATAAAATAAAAATTGTCCCTGTTGTTAGGAAAACGTTTTTTATTTTTTCCCGTAATTATCTGTATCAGTCCAAGAATCATTTAAAATATCATTTGGTTGCTATACGAAAAATAATAATAATAATAATAATACATTTAATTTATAATGTCCCTGGGCTGTATACGCCATCTCCTCAAATAATCTCTTCTGAATGTCCTCGTAAGATTTTGAATGATGCCAAATAAAGGTGAAGAAACCCTTTTAAGCCATAACATTAAAACCAGCAGCCTAATAATGCCTAGCTCTTTCTTTATACTGCCACAGCGGATTAGATAATGCGCCGTGTACTTTCTGACACCTTTCCATCAAAACCAGAATAAACGTTTTCAGCATTTTGTGCTACTTCTGTGCAATCAGACGACAAGTGCTAGCTTTCCCTCCTCGCCGAGCCATGACCCTGTTGTCATTAACCACTGCAGACTATAGTGACGCCCAACAAAGACAAGACGTTCTGGAAATGCTCTGACCCAGTCGTCTAGCCGCCACATCTCAGTTCAGCCCAGAGTCAGAGTTGCTCAGATCCTCGCGGATGACCACTTTCCCTAATTCTAACAAAATGTTTACTTACTGCCTAATATATCCCTCCACCGACTTCACCGGTCAGTGTTCATAATGTTATGGCTGACTCATATACATACAGTCACCTTACATGTAATGACTGTATCGCCTTTACTCGGTATATGGTGTTTTGACTCAATACTTAGTATTTTGATAATAATAATACAGTATTTTCAATAAGCGATGCTTTTATTAGTGAAACCTCAAATTTAAAAAAAGTCATTCTTGAGGAAATCAGCCCAAAGATCTTTTTGAGGTGTAAAAGTGACCAAAACAAGCCAAAATCTGTAAAAAGCTGCTGTTTTCCCCGCAGTGGTGTTCACAAGGCCACAAAAACCTATAATGGCCCCTGAAAGTTATCACCATTAGAGGGCCAAATGCTTCTAAATCCTTACGTCCCAGCCACGCTCTGCCTAAATGCTTAAATCAACTCCTCGGAATTGAATTTTCAAGCCTTCAAATGGCTAATTTGTGCAGCAAGTGCTTTCAGCGTTTCCTCTGCAAATGAACGGCAGCTCTAATCATAAGAGCATGTGGATGGCGCCGCCTCTCCACACCCGCCCGGGAGACGGCCGCGTGGAAGGGGAGAGAAACATTTCCACTTAACCACTTAAATGAATATATCAAGAAACTAATTTGCCATTTTAATTGCATGATTTAGGAAGAAGCTACTTCACTTGTCCCTCTTCCATCTCGGTTGATTTCCAATGTGAGCACACATTAGATTGATCTATGAAAGACTGCAGAAATCACAACACTTAAGTCTTTTCATTTTCCCTCCCTAATTAAATAATTGAAATTCCGGTCAGTGTTTGCACTTAAGCCGCTCGCGAACACCGCCGGCTGCTGCGTGGCTGAATGAATCTTGAAAGGTTTGTTTTTATCTTTTCTTGTTTGTTGTCTGTCCTTTTCTCCCCTTTTTCTTCTTTTTTTTCTTCCTTCTTCTTCTTTGTCATCTTCCAAGAGCTACAGATTCATTCCATCTATCAAGTCCAGGAATAGATCAGTACATCCATTTCGTTGAGATTTGCCCGTCCCATTAAGTGATTCCTTGCAGATATGGCAGGGGGGACATTTCGTCTGATACGTTCCCTGAAACAGCGCCGGCAGACATTAAGGACATATTATTGAGTCCCATTTTCTCTCAGCCACAAGGATATCCATTAGAGTGGCACACAGCCCTAAATTTTTCCATTTTCTCCCTCACCAAACTTGACTTTGCCCATTATTTCTGCCTCTGTTTTGTAATTTGCAGTCTGAAATTATATAAGGGAAAAGCCATCTCGGAGCATGTGGCTCCTCTTCCCAGGGCTATTTGCCAAGACTTGATTCTGAAGTGTCAAAATGGGCCCGTCGTTACGGCTAATCATGACTGACAGCAGGGTGCTTTAAAGTCCATACAAGTCGGGCCACGCAGGAAACTTTTCATGTGTGTGTGTGTTTGTGTGTGTTTGTGTGTGTTTGTGTGTCAGGCTGGTGGATTTCTTTTTTTTATTCTTCAGCGTAAATCATAACATGCTGCTTTAAAAAAACACTATTCGTATTTGTAGGATTGTGAAGATGCCGGCCCCTTGTTTGTTTTTGTCCCTGTTCAAATCAGCCATAACATTATAACCGCTGACAGACGACGTCAGAGTGGCATCGATTATTTTGCTACCATGGCACCTGAGTGGGTGGGTGGGATATTTTAAGGCAGCAGTTTTTTCCTGAAGACGATGTGTTGTAAGGAGGAAAAAAGTGTAAAGATCTGAGCGACTCTAACAAGGGTCGAATTGAGATGGGTGGACCACTGGGTCAGAGTATCTCCGGATCTGCAATTCATCTGGGCGTTCCTGCTCTTCGGTGGTTATACATACGTTAGTGGTCTGAGGAAGAACAGGCTGTGAACCTCCAGAAGAGCTCCTGTAGCACAAATGGTTCTGATAGAAAGGTGTCAGAACAAAGGATGTCAAAGATCTTGGTTTGGTGGCAAAAAGGAGCCCGACACGAAATCAACCAGGCGGTTTTGATGCCGTGGGTGATCGCTGAATGACGCAGCCGCGGAAACGTCTTTTATGTCTTTTATGACTTTTATGTCTTTTAAAACGTCTTTTATGTCATCTTACAGATGCTTCCAGCGGCGCATCGTAAAGAAAGGATTAACTTAGGAGAAAAAAACCCGCTGATACACCTTGTTAACTTATCTTTGTCGCATTCTTTTGCAGACCGTGCGCTTCTTCCCCAAATATAGATACATTTCCGGTTGGTTTTCTTCTTCTTTGAGATCGCTGCTACCTGCTACAAGCTAATTTTAAGTCTTCCGGTTGTCAGAACATCACACCTTTGTCCTGCCTTTTTGACACAAGTCTCCAATTCGCCTCTACTGCTACCTCCATTACCATCTTAGAGGCAGAACAACATACACCTCCATTAGAAGAAGAAGAAAATAACACATGGTAACTGTGGAGGAATAATGTTTTCAATCCACCCTAATATTCAACATTAATCCCGGTTATGAAGAGTCAGTGATGAAGAAAGTCAAAAACAACCTGCAGTCTCTTTGTGTTTGTGACTGAAACACAGATTGAATATAATCATTGTAATTTTCTTCCAAAGTCATCCTATCACTATTTTTTAATAGTGCATTGAAACAACCTGCCACAATTTGCTTTGTTGATGCCCAGTGTTACACACTTGATTAAATCCAAGGCAATCATGGCGTGGAGTGATTTCACTACACGCACAAATAGGCGGATTGAGTTATTAAGCTAACACCGTTTACTTTTGATTATTTTGGTCAAGTGTGGAAGAATTAAAAAATCTGTACAACCCTTAATCCAATGTAACGATTTTAACACACGTATTTTAAAATCACAAAGTCTGACTCTATAATGATTGAAAATGTTGTAGTTTATATGCCGGGCCAGTAGTAGGCAGCATAACGCTCCAAAATCAACGCAGCGGAAGGCAAACAAGCAGGAAGTGTAGATTATCCATGTGTTATCACAGTAGCGCTGCTGCAAATGTTTGCCGGAGGAGCATAAATAAACTTAAGAGAGTCAGCAGCGCCAATAGAACGAGACGGTCCGATGTTGTTTTTGCTGTGGGAGATCCGGCTGAGCAGAAATCTGAGCAAAGTTTGGCTGGAGCATCACTGTTTTTTTGCGAGACTTGTGTTTTGCTAGTTTACATGGAGATGGAAATTGGATTTTTTTTTAAAAAGATGACACTCTGGGAGTCGTTTTCAAAGTGTTTCCACACCGTCACTTCAGTTTGCTTGTGGGAACCGCGTCGTCTGACAAACTGTATATGTGTGCGCATTAGCAAAATTACACCTGCTTGATCGTGGCCTCGTCGCGTCGCTCGCTCCCGGGTATTGCGCTACGATGAACACAAAGTAATAAAAGAATTGCATTCAAGATCAGATCCACCAGCTAACAGGTCGAGCCTTTTCACCGTGTTGTGGAGAGCAAAATCACAGAGGCGTCAGGAGGCAGCTCAAAGGCCAAAGCAGCCCCCCGCTGAGCTGACATTCTCATCGTGCCTTGCCCATTAATTCTGTCATTGTTGCTGGCCTGGCCTCCTGGAGTCCTATCAAAGACTCAATAACCACTGCTTAACTAAAGTCCATTGGCAATTCCCTCCATCTCTCTCTCTCCCCTCTCCCTGTCGCTCGCTCGCCCGCTACACGCCACCTGACAGCGTGCGGCTGCGCCGGGCTACTGCCTTTTACTCGGAGATGTCCGGGTTGAAAAGGCCATTATTACCCTGTAATTGTGGGAGTCAAACTCAATTAAGCAAATCTGTATGGGGGCAGATGCCGCCTACCCCACACACCCATCTCTCTCACACACACACACACACACACGCACGCACACACACGCTCACGCTTCATTTACCCTTTTCTCTCACTTGCTGTCACTTCACACAGGCCATTTTTATCTCTGATGCGGGCAGCGACTCGGACCCCCAGCCGAGAGGAACATGCTGCTAATTGAGTTCTCGCTGGTCAATTTCTTCTTCCAAGTGAGCAAGAAGAAAAACTCAAAACTCTTACCTCATCTTCTGGGAAGAAGACGAAATGAAATGCCACTTCCTGTTGGCAGCAAGCGAGGGAACAAGTGGCGAGCAAAAGCCATTTAATCCGCAGGGAGGGCGGCGAGAAAAGAAGGGGTTAGGCTTGTTCTGCTGCTCCAGCAGGGATCAACCGAGCAGCGAGGGACCCTGACTCTCAAAGAGCAAACGCTCCCATTCAAGGAGCATGCCACCCTCTGAGTCGGACACTTCCTGTCTCTGGGAGGGCTGCATCTAAAATGAGGAAGGTCAGAATGTTCACACTAACATGGATAAATCTGAAAGTGCGTCCGACACTGTGCTTTTTGTGCCTTTCTGACGCAGCAAGCAGGTGTTTCCGTGGAGCGGAGAGAGTAGAGGAAACAAATCCTTCATATTTCCGTTCAACCGTTGGATTCTTATTCTTTTGGTTCGCACACATTGTGGAAATCTGATACAGATGGAATAAGAAGATATTATTACGTTGCCGTAAAAAAGAGATTACGGTAAAAAAAACATAAAAACAGATAGAATATAAACCTTTTTAGGGTTATATACTTAATTACATGAAATAAAAGTGAATTATAACATTTCAGACTTTTAACCTAGAAATCAACTTTATTTGAAAAGTCGTCGACATTATGGGATGCTGTTGCTGAATGATTAAAGTTGTTTATTAACGTTTTCATGACGGCTAAATATGTCACTTATACAGAATAACGCTTTTAAAGTAACTTCTTGCATGTGATATTATGGTATTGATCCTTTAATAGTTACAAAACTCAGTATTTTCAGTGTAAAATCATATTTTTATTTTTTTATCCGCAGGGGTCCGGTGCATTGTGGATCGGGCCGTAGGAAAAGGCAGCGGCCTTGGCGGTCCGATCGCCGGCTACAAAAGCATAAAAATATTTTTGAATTTAACGTACTTATTTATCCAAACCGACTTCTACCCTTGAAAGTTGGAAACAATCTGACATAATATAGAATCTAGAGAGAAGAGGACATCGTGCTAATAATGGATCAATCATGTCATCTCCCTCCGCAAACATCGTAAAGGCGATGGCGTGACGTCGATGAGCTGTGTGTGCCGGCGCCGCTGCGGCGTCAGCCTGTCTTGCTCTAATTTGGAGGCGGTGAACAAGCGGGACATTGTCAGCGTTTGTCCCAGTTGGTATCGCTTGAATAAGAGCACCCATCCAGTTGATTTAAATGTGTGTGATCTCACACCTCTTTCACTCCCACTTTTGTTGCCTTCAGAAAGGACAGGTCATAACGGGTCAGCGGACCCACACACCAGTTAACACGCTTGCGTATGAGTGTTGTTCATCGGGTGGCAGGAGGGGGGGGGTTGGTTGTTTTTTGGAGTTCCATCCCTGTAGAGCGTACACACAGTGTTTCCTTTTTTCCTCTTTTAGCCAGGATATAAAAAGCCTAGATCTGGACCCCAGAGGTGCCGGTAATTATGCACACTCCAAAAAAAAACCCACCAAAAAGAAAAGAGCACAGAACATTGAATTTGGGCGTTTTGGTTAAATTTAAGATTCAATCTTTGGTATCCACACCGAGAAAAAAGCTAAAACAAAGATTTTTTCTTTGGTACATTTATTCATGTAATATTCTAACGCCCGAAATTTACCGTAAAAATGAAAAAGTGTTAAGTCAAGCATGTTTTTAAAACAGTAAGAAAACGTCAGACTTATAAAATTATCTCATGAAGAAGATTTGTATTTTATTCTACTTAATGTTAGCTCAACTATTTTGGTAAAGTATATTTTTAGAAAACTATTTGACCCTCATTGGACTTTTATTTTTTATAGCAGTATCAAGTTACATTATTGTGTTTATTAAATCCTCACATACTTCAATATACCAAAAAAACAACAACAACCTAATAGTATTTTCTCAATGGCCATGGTTATGCATCCTCATTGGTGGTGTCCCCCAGGGCTCCATCTGTGGCCCCTTACTCTTTAAGGCACACATAATGACCCCTTATGTGTTAAGCAGGAAATAAAAGTTTTTTTTTGGCGACTGATTTGATGACATATGTTAATGTAAGTACATTTGCGATGCTTTACAAAAATGTGTAACGCATTGATTCTATGTATAATTGTATAAACACACACATAAGGGGCCGAGTATGAGTTTGCAGAAATGTAACGTGATCAGACGTTATGTTATTTAATTTTCATGAAAAACTTCATGTGTTAAAAGTCAATGTTATGGAAATTTGTATGAGTATGGCGCGTAAAAAAACCAACTAGACCAACTCTACATTCACACACACACACACGCCACACACAAACACACACACACACACACTGGGATTGGTTCTCCGCCCTGACTCTCACATGCTTTAACCCCCTTTAACCCCTCTCATGAGTCATTATTACTTGTTCTACCTCCTTCCTGGGTATTAAGAAGATCATTGAACAAGGAGACAAATGTTTGTGTGTGTGTGTGTGTGTCTGTGTGTGTGTTTGTGCGTGTTACATTCTCCTCTTTGATCTTATTTGTCTGCCTGTTGGAAGAATTGCATTTAAACTGCCTAATAGATTTTCAAGAAACTTGTTGGGCGGGTTGGAGAGTCGACAAGGGGGAATGAATCACACTGAGACCCTCTTCTCACCCTTCAGTGTCCGAACAAAGAAAAAAAATAACTATGGAAAAAAAAATTCTCAGCGTACTTTATTTTTTCATGTGGCATTTATCAACAAAATGTCACATTTATTGTAAAATGACAAACCTTAGGTACAACATGTTTTAAATAGTAAAAAAAAAATCTGACTTTTAAAATGATTTCATGATGAAATTTAGTATTTTATGCAAAAAAATAGTCAATTTTAATGAGATGAGCTCAACCTTTTGGAAAAGCATTTTCTTCTTCTTCCCTTCAAGGGGTCGCCACCATCTTTCCCCGTCGTCTTCATCTTCTTCTCTGTCGCAACAACCAACGGCGTGACTCAAAATGTGTTCAACCAAAGCAGGACTATTAACCATAAACCACCTGACAGATTTTGATTAAACTGGATAGAAGGGTCGGGTATGTTGGGAGAAAGAAGCCATTCAATTAAACCTAGGAATGGATGAGGACAAACTGACACAGTCAGGACGCTTGTCAAAAACAATCAAAAGGAAGGATTCACGCTAACATTCACAATAACGCCTATGGGCAGTTTAGAATCAACAATTCCCCGTTGTTGCATGTATTGGCGGTGTGGCAGGAAGCTGGAGTGCGTGGAGGTAATCTGGATGATAAAAACGACCCCTCTCAGCAGATTTTCACACGTTTGAGAACTTTCAGCATTTGAATCCACATGAATGTTTAATCCGTATATGTACCTAAATACCCATGTCTTATAATATATCATCAATTAGATTCAGACGCGTTTTTTTTTGACTTCCTTTCGGACATCACGTTTATACTCCAGCGCTCCATGACTGTATTCTGCCGTTTCCTCGTCAGTCACATCATTTAGTGATGAACGGCAATCCTCAGCCGGGGTTTCCGTGCGTAAATAGTCAATTAATATATGATTCCCGCCCACGCTCGCCACCTCTGTCAATCAGGGCGTAATGGCAACCAGGGAGCAAATGCAGCACTTTGGGGGGACAATTGAGGAGGCCAACAGTCAGTAATTAAGCAGTTCATAAGGCAATCTCATTAATTATCCCCTTCACTGGTTGCTGCATTCCCTGGATGTCCTGATTATATGCTTATTGACTCTGAATCCTATGATGAAATGCTCCTCGCTCCACTTCTTAATGGAGTCTAAAGGAGGAGTCATTTACTAATGGCTTTATTAGGCAGAGTGCCCACACGGACCTTTCAAATGTTACTTGAAAATGCAATTTCACCTGGCATTTGCAGGAGGCTTTCATGCACTTAAGCAGAGGTCATACAAACAGCAACGTAATTAGCGGTCTCCCTTTTACAGAGCGCCTTGATTCATAAAGCGTTACACACTTTTTCTCCCTCCACTCAGATTTAATCAATCGTTTTCAGGGGGGAACAAAAATTGGCAGGCTTATAAATTTGTGTGATTCCAGCTGCCCCAAGTAACACTTTAAAAGCTGGTGGAAAAAAAAAGAAAAGGCGACACCTATTATTACCAGCCCGGGAGACAGCCGCTCGCCATAAATATCATTTTGGCGGAAAGAAAAAAGTACAAAGACTCTCCTATTCCTTAAAAACCAAAAAATAAAACACAATAATATACTCCTTTAAGACCACAGCTATAAAACAATCCTTTGTCTGCAATCCTACAGCACAGCAAATACAAAACATTATTAGCAAAAAAAGCTGGTGCGATGGAAGAGCCACTCATGCTAAAATTTACAGAACCTCCTCAAATCCCACCCGCCTCACGCGGAGCCGCCCAGTAGGACTCTAAATGCAGATAACGAAGAAATGGAAAATGGAGGCCAAATTGACCCTTTCACAGCATGTTCATTCAGTTTGTATGGGTACCTGGAGTGGCTGTCCCCCTCCCATCAATAAAATAATTTAAGAACACATTATACTCCTTTAAAAGGGCCCATTTGTCAGACCAGGTGACTCTTAAAAGACCCCGTGGATTAGAGACGCCCTGCATCAGGTACTTTTAATTCAGCCACAATCGATGTGACTTAGGCGGCTGTTGTGTCGAGAGTGAATATTAAAAAAGGGTATTTCATTTCAAATGTCTCCTGTGCATGAAGTCAATAGAAATGGATGTGTTGGGGGGGGGGGGGGGCTGATGGACGTGGAGACAATGCGCTCTGTGCTGCCGAGTCCACGTGAGTTTTCTTGAAAATAGTAATCCTAATAATGTAGCATGAATGATGTTAACCGTTGGATAAAATGTTTTCATAATAAACAATTGAGGAAGTGTTTCCTCGTAGACCCCCCGTAGTTCTTTTCTCCCGTTTTCCTGGAAGCCACTGTTTTTTTTTCTTCTGTTTTTTTTGTCTCTAACACAGAGAGTACCCACTAATCCGTCATGTGACATTTAAAATGTGCATCGAGTCGGCGCTTCACTGTGATTCCTCCCCACCGCTTTTATCTTACATTCGTTATACACTCGTCATCAATTTATCAATAGATTATATTCAGTCAGTAAAGGCTAAGAGATATTTATTACTGTAAACTGTTTCTACTGTAGTTAACTCCCAGAAGAGTTGGGCTTGTTATGGAATCGTGTTTAAAAAACGATTTCACGCATCATTTTCCAATGTTACATGCTTATAGAAAAAATGTATAAATATAAAATTTAAGGATCTAAGTGCACTTGATGATAAGCTTTGATTTAAAAAGTACTGAGAGTTGGAGCGGTCCTTCACTTTTCTGGGAACTTGTTCCAAATATTTGGTGCATAAAACCTGAATGCTGCTTCTTCATTTTTAATTCTTCTCAAATATTTCATATGTATATTATTTATTTATGTTTTTAAGCAGAAAACACAGATTTATTGGAATTATTGTCGTGGAAGATTTAGTAATAAAGCCCTCTGAGCACAATTGAAGACACCAAACACTGATAGGGTTAAAAAAAAAAAAAATATATATATATATAATGTAATTCCAATATAGGAGAAACAGTAAAACCTGATCAGAGAAACGGAGTAAGTAGATCTTTCAAAATAAGTATTATTAGAGGGGAGAAATATATCAGTGTGCTGGACAAGATATGATGTCTTTGGTTGGTTGATCTTTATTAGGCATACATTGGGTTCCATATTAGGGAATAGTGGCGTCCAATCCATTGAACCCTAGCCATATAAGGAGATTTGAGTATAGTGTCCATTTGTTGACCCTAGGTGACCTTCCATGGGGTCATCCATGCTATTTTAAAGATATGTCGTTGTTTTCTTTTCTATAAGAACAAATGCACACGTGACTGAAACACCTGATCTGTCAACAGCTGTGAGTTAAGGACAAACCATCCGTTCAGCAGAACATTTAAAATGGAATAAACGGTCAACACATTCAGTTTCTTTCACACTTTACTACACATTCAATTTTCCTAACCGTTTGTTCGATCTAGTCCAAATATGGTGCGTACCAATCGACTCCAGGAGATCTATCTTCTCTGCATAATGCATTACTCTGATAGTTCAGATTTTACTCACAAGGGGGAGCTTTTTCACCAAAACACAGTTATCCGATTGATCTTCATATTTAATCTCAGGAGTTCAATCATAGGGATTGCTTTGTACAATGCAGGGGGATTGGGTACTTTCCGAGGATATAATCTTACTGGCACTTCCCGGGTCGATTCATACGTACCAAATTTGTGCTTAATCGGACTAACAGTTAGGAATTCGTGTCTAAAAAACGAAAATACGATATACACGAGATAGATTCCCGATGTCGATTGATTTTCGATATGACATGTTTCTTACTGTGTCTGCTGAGAGATTTTTAATCTCAGTTAAAAAAAAGAAAATGTTAATCCCATGCTCACATGTGACATTCCTGTCTGATATAAATGTAATTTATCACATTTTATATCAGCTTTCAATTATATTTGCCGTGCTCTAGACATTAAGTCTGGTAAAAAAAAAAGAAAAGAAAAGCATTTTTCTATTTGCCATCTTGCATTTAAGCATGTAAGCCCGTTTGTCATCCTATCTGCCTTGGAGATGCTGGGGTTTTTTTCGCCGCCGTATTTTCCTGCGAGAGGAGGTTTGCTGAGCGAGGCAGTGATTTGGCATGTTAGTGAGTGTGTTTGAGCTAATCAGACAGAGGGGCTACTGTAATGGACAGAATCTGGGCAGAATCACAGCTAGACCTGCCGCGGTAGGGAGCGGGTAATACAACTAATTTCTCCACTGTCTCGGCGACGGCACAGACAGATATGGGGTCAGGAAAGGTGCGAGCGGCATCAAATGAACAGCTGTCGCCTCTGGCGTTGTAGAGCTGCCAAAGAGGAGAATCTCGACGAAACCCAGCCCCTCAGCCGTTTTTTCCCCGTAAATGCAGAAGAATGTATTTACAAATTAAGGGCAGGACCCGTGCATATTACTTTCTTTCTTCATCTCATGCGTTGCATACACTCATAGGTGCAGTGTGATGAAATGTGCGTAGGGTTGATCATAGGATTCCTTTATTGGCTGGGGTTTGTGCATCGGCTGTGATGGAGAAACAATTGGCTATTACGAAGATGCCCCCTCGTAGGGAAATAAGGTTGCTGGTGTGTACATTAAAAAAAGGCTGGAGGTAGCTGGATGAAGTAGGTGTCTTTGTGATGAGGCGGCGTGAATGTATTACTGCGGGTGAGGCCCGATCGCTGGAGGCTGGGAGAGTTTGTTGTCTCAATTCTCTGTGATTGGACCTGTGCAATTCTAATCACAGAGAACAGATGGATTTCACTTCATTTCATCAGCTCACGGAATCCACGGAAGTTTGTTTCTGTTTTTTTTTCTTCCTTCAAGCGTGTGACGCTGAAGGATGTGCTCCTAAATAATAAATAGACTCCACACATGCGATATTTTCTCTCCATGCTCAGTAGCCATTATTATATATTCAAATAATTACATCTGATACTACCAATAAATGTCAGGTATTATTCAAGTATTACTTATGGTGAGTGGACTTACACTCTTTTTTTTTAATATATGAGCAGGACAAATATCCAGAAGGCCTGAAGGGTTACCCTCCGTTCGCCTCCATTACTACCTCCACTGTCGCTGCCATGGTATGAATCCGATCCCTCGCTCATTACGCCTCCGTTGTGTTTGGATGTGTGAGTTTTTGCAGCATATGCTAAAAAGTAAGGGGTCAAGGATGAAGCCTTGGGGGACACCACAGGTCAAAGGCATCCACCATTGCTGTTTTTTTGGGGGGTATATTAAAGTATGTGAGGACTTATGAAACAGAATGATGTTTGTTTCAACCAGAAAAATAAATCAGGTTTGTAGTAAATCTTAATAACATTGACTTTTTTTTCCGGGAAATACAGAAAAGTCATCACGAAATGATTTAATAGGTCTTATTTTTTTACCGTTTAAAAACATGCTTGAGCCAATCAATTGTCATATAATGTTAAATTTAGAGCGTCTAAGATATTGAATTAGTAAAGACATAAAATATGTCAAGAAATATCGATATTTCCATTGTTTTGTTTTTTTCTTCTATTTTCTTGGTGTTGACATTGAAGGGTTTTAAGTTGGCGGATAAATAAGTGTACAAACGTTGACATTTTCCATCCATGTGCAGTCATTGCTGGATAGTCAGTGTGTTCTGACCCAGCTTGGCGGTGGACACACTGGGCAAAGAGACGGCAGCTGCTCCATCAGTTATGATGGAGACTAGATGGAGGGTGTCTTGGTAGCTCCACCTTAATCAGCTTTTGGAGAGGTGTGAATCACTTAACCTGATGTGCTGCTCACACACAGCCACCAAATGTTTGTTTGGGTTTGTTTGGAGCTGAAAGTTCTGACCCGAACTGGCCTCTGTTGGTCTAGGGAAGAAATCCATCTCCTCTCATATATTATATAGTTGGGGATTATTCACAAAGTGAAGGATAAAGTCAACTTTTGAGTGGGTTGTTTTAAACCAGAACACACCAGAATGCTCAAAAGAACCCCGGACAGGTGTGATGACGGAACAAAGAAGCTAAACGCTAAAGCTAATATGGAGTTTAAATGTCTTTTCTTATGGTTTAAAAGACAAAAAAAAAACGAAATCAAACACATTTAGCAAGTGTGCCAATGCTACCGTGTTGATTTCTTCCCAATTTTTTAGGAGTTGAAGTCAAAGTTTTTCATGACTTATTTCTCTCAGATAGAAAAAAAACCCAACTTCTTGTTAAATTCTGTACTTCTGCTTTGGTGTCATAGTCATTTCTTCACCTGACAGGTGTGGCATGTCAAGATGCTGATCAAACAACCACCTGCATTATATCCTTTAGATCCCATTTAACCAATAAAAAAAATAAATCTGTGACACACTGTGGGTTCTGACACCTTTCTCTCAGAACCAGCATTCACATTGTCAGAAACCTGTTTTGTTCTTCTTCTTCCGTGGAGTCAGACAACACAGACGAGCCTCGGTTCTCCTGACCCATTGTTGAACCTTGGGCTCCAATGGCACCGTCACTGGTTATCCTTCCTTAAACCACTTTGGTAGGTACTAACCTGAACTGCAGACTGGGACGACCGACCGGGTCCTGCAGTCATCTGATGATCATCTGATCATCTAATCATGTAAAAGATGTATCTCATTCATATGCAGCAAAACTAGACTTGAAAGAAATGATGGTCCAACAACTTTTAGAGATAAATCTCTCAATAGAGTCGAAAATATATATAACCGAACATTCCTAAAAAAAAAAATCAATCCAGTTCTTCCTTACAACAAGGCCTAAGGGGTTATAACATTTGTAAATGATGCATGGAATAGTTTTGAGTCACTGCGCTGACACAAAGGATCTGCGGTGGACACGGATGCGGCGATGAAGATTCCGTAATATTCCCGACTTTTCCGGGGGATACGATCAATGAAGCGCATTCATCATGGCCACCACTCATCCGCCGCTCATATCTGCTAGAGAGCGAGGGGCATGGAGGGAAAAGAGAGGATGCCATCTAAGGCTTAGGTGCACTAAACCTTTCCCATCAGGAGAAGTAATGGATTAAAGGCTGCTGTGGCTCGGCAGTTTTTCCAGTCGATGTTGTGTCACTCTCCTCTAACCCCGGCCCCCTCCCTCCTCCGTTCCCTTCCCGCTGGAAGAAGTTGATTTGCCGTCAATTGCCATCTTGGCTAGCGCCATTAATGCATGCCCACAAAAGGATGACACACCGCATTATCACCTCACTCTCCTTCAAATTAGAGCTGAGCGATGCCTCGGCGCAGCTTGTGACTAGTTAACACTATCAGCTATTTGTAGGGATTGTTCCCTAATACGCAGCGTCTAAAGATTTCATCAGGCATTTTATGACGGAAATAAACCACTGCCCACAGGGAAATTGAACTGATTAATGGAATCATGCGTTGGAGGGGAGTCGATACAGGAAACAGTCACATGGGGATTAACAGAGCTGTCTATCTTGGGCCGTGCCGGAGTGGCTGGGCCGAGGAACGGAGCCTGGGTTACATGTGTCCGCTGGAAAAGCCAGGGGTTTAAGTGTGGAGGTTCTCAAATGTTCCCATTGGATCATATTTTGTGTCCAGTCTGATAGACAAATTCGAAAAAAATTTGACTGAAATACTGTGCTCTTATTCTGAAATAGTTTTGGCCGTTTTTCAGAATAAAAGCTCCCTCTAGTGAGTAAAATATAAACTATTAAGAGTAAAATAATTACAATGAAATCCCTATGCAACAAATTTGGACTAAATCAGAATAACAGTTGAGGAATTATGGCATGAAAACTTTTGGAAATAAAGCTCCCGCTATTGTCGGAAACACATGACCGACCTTTAACAAAATAGGTCCAGTTCTTCCTCTCATTAAGATCTAAGTGGGTATGAATTTTATAGTTACCCATGGAAACGTCTTTCAAGTCCTCGTCATATGGGTAGTACAAAGGCTCAGCAGCGGCGACCGACACGGCGGCAATGGCGATTCCATAATGTCCCAGACTTTTCGGGGATGTAATGAAAACAGGAATAATTCACCACCACTTCAGCTTTTTCAATGAAAACAAACAATGTGAAAGCGCAGGTGCCAAATTGTGATGCTGCTGCAGTAGAACTTCTTCCATATTTGTGAGGTGGCATTTTCTAAGTTCCACACAAGTCCAAGTTTTTTCCAAGGCCACTTGGTTTTAATGCCTTGCTATTTAGGTGTATTAAAAAAAATGGTGTTCATCTCTTTTGAAAACTCAAGATAACAATTCATGACTTTTCTAAGTTCCCCCGAAGAGTAAGAGGCTGTAAAAGAATATATTGTATCCGTGATGTTAAGGCATCCACAGGGAGGATGTTACTGCTAGTGATGGTGTATTAAAGTTTTTTACCGTGAAAATGTACGGCCTCACCATAAAACCACCTCCGAACAGAACAGAGTTTGGATCAACAATAAAGACAAAAAGGTTAAAAGGATACAAATGGATTTAGATAAGTTACTCTTGTCCTGTGACAATTTACTATAAAGTTGGGAAAATAACAATGAGCCATATTATTAAAACCACCTATCGAATGGAGTTATCTATCGACCTGTTCAGACGTCACCTGGCAGTAGTTACAATGTTATAACCACTTAATGTTTATACTATATTTGAAAGTGTATATACTGCAGATGTTGTTTTAACTTTATATTCATTTTATATCCTGGTGATTAATCAACATCATCATAGTCGGTTCGCTATACAGTGAGGCCCACTTTTAGAAATAAACTTTTTATTTTTGTTTTTTGCACTAAAGTACAGTAAAAAGGTTCTAGATTGTCTAAATGTTATGTTTGGAAAAACAGAGCAATATATGGACCGATCAGTACGTCCGTACCGGTACCACGAAGCACCTCAGTGTAACCCTCACTTACCCAGAGTCCAGGCTTGAGCAGCAGCGCCCTCTGGTGTCCAATCAGGCAAAGTGCAGCAAGTCAAATCCAGATTTAATCAACATCAGAAACATACAGAGTTAAATTAAACATCCCAAACATAGATACGTATGAGTAAGATTGAATATTCAAGCCACCAGGTGGTGAATGTTTACGGGAACCTTTCATCATCAGAGCACACGTAGTGAAAACACACAATGAGAGACTTTGTGAACTTCATACTTACAAGGTTATGAATGGATTTCAATATATTTTTGTGTGTTGGTTGGCATTAAAGAGATGATAAGATTTTGAGGCAGATTTTGAATTGCACAGGATTTTGTTGTGAATTTCTAAATGGACATGTCTTAGTATTTAACCAAAAGTTGGCCCAGATGATCCCACTATTTAATCTAATTTCTTTACTATTCCATTGAAATAATTTTTTTGGCTATTCAATTTAAATACTGAGAAATGTTGAAATCTACGTATGTGTTTAAAAACACAAATGTAATTTAGCTTCTTTCAGATTTTACAACTTTCTGAGGAAAATGAAGGTTTATTAAAGTTCGTTAATCATACGTGATTATAAAAAAATATATATATTCCAAAGTTGTTTATTAGCTTTGGCCAAGGAATGTGTTAGATACAGATCTGTAAAAAAAAAAAGAAAAAGTACTGGAGCATCTCCTGATTCAAACTATAATATAACATAAAATAGCCTCAATGTAAATAAAAACAAAATGTTGTCCTTAGAAGTAAAATGTTTGGTTTCCCATTTTAACAGTTGAAACGGTTTTCAAAATGTCTCAACATTCCGCTCATCAGTCCACAGAATCTCCTCCCTAAAGTTCTGAGGGTCATCAAGGTGTGCTGTGGCAAAAGTTAGACCAGTCAATCAAACTCTACTCATAGAGCCCATTTCAAAACCTATCAAATGTTATTCAATGTGCTTTAAATAAATAAAATAAAGATTGATTGATTTAAAGGTGAGTGACTAACAGAGAAAGAGAAAAGGTCAAAAGAAGTAGTTGAAACGAAATTAAAAATATTACAATGAATGAGAATGAGAGAATAAGGGCAATGAAGAAAGAGAAAAGTTTGCCGAAATTAGAGAATAAAATATGGATTTTAAAATAATAATAATAATTATTATTAATATACTTAGTATTATAATCATTTTAATAGTCATAAAATTACACAAAAATTAAAACTGCATAAGATTAAATTAATTAAAATGTGAAAGAGTGAACTTGGGATTTCCATAAAGATCTTTTACCGAGGCCTTAAAAGAATTTTGGAAAAGTAAAAGTTTCTGAAAGGTTCGGTTATTAGATATAAGACTTTTGTTCAAATTCTTTAGATTTTTTGGGATTTAGTTTTTACAGGAGAGAACACTTTTATTTTTTATATATGCCCACTGGATATTAGTCTTTTATTTTTCTTCAATAAATTCCAGTTCCATTCTAGTTAAAACGCTTTTAAAGAGCATCTATTAACTCAATAATAATACCTGGAAAACTATTCCATACATCATTCACTCCCAGATCCAGCCTTTGATGCGAGGAAGAAGTGGATTGAGTTTGGGAACAATCGGTTGTATACTTCCAACACTAGGGGGAGCTTCATCCCCAGTTAGTTTAACTGTCGGTCCAATTTAGCCCAAACTTGCTGCACATGAATCGACTGGATGAAAACTGTCTTGTAAATATACCGTATTTTGTCCTAATAATATATATTTTACTCACTAGGGGGAGCTTTTCTATGATGAAACACTATTTTTCAGCCATAACTTCGCAATTAATTTGAGGAGTTCAATCAAGGGGATTGCCGGTACAACACAGGGGATTGGGGGCTCTTTGGGGCCCGGTTTATTCGTAGCCTTCGGGTTGGGAATAGAAAGACTCTTCACAAGTATCTTTTGAGTCATTCCAAAATAAGTCACCGCCTTGAACATGATCTGCTCATCAAAGGCCTCGTGTGAGTTTCTTTTGGTACTACAGATTTTTCTGTCTGCTCACCTCTGCCTTAATTAGACGTCCATGAAGCGTCACTTCCTCCCAGTTCCCTCAGGAAAACGTCATTCCGACTAACTTGTTTATCAAACTGATCGTGACTGTCGGCCATTTTCCTTACGTTGAAAAGCCAAAGTTCGTGTTCCCACCGACTTGAAGAACATGTTGAACCCATCAATGAACGTCTGAAAACACAGACGCTCCAATTAGGACCCCGGTTTAAAAGCAGAGGGATAATCTTTCCGTGCAATGCTTCGCCTTCAAATCCCTTTCGTCAAGGCTTCTCTGCGGTGATCTTCTTTGCAGCAGATCTGGATGAGACTGGAGTCAAACGCTCTGGTCTGGAAACCAGACCTTTTACCCAGTAACCCCGCGGAGCACGCTCCCACTCTAATTAAACATTCCTCCTGTCTCAACTGTCCTTTGATGGGGATGATGGTTCTCGGAGAGGGGAACCGGGCTCGTGTTATTCCTCTAATGTGAAAGGAATGATGCATTGTGGGAATTATTTTTTCAGGTACTACAGAAGACAATGAGTAATTCACCTCTTATAGATAATCCAAGTTTCCGGGTTTCAATTGATGGGCTTTAAATAGAGTAAGGCAGGGGTCACCAAATGTTTGGCGCCGTGCCAGGTCCAGACCGTGAGACGGTTCCGTCTGGAGCTCGGAACCTTTTGATACAACAGGAAGAAAGATGTCGTCAAAGGGATCTGGCACAATTACGCTTTGCCGGTCCACACACATTGAAGGCAGAATATAAACTAATCAGCCACAACACTGTAACCGCTGACAGGTGAAGTGAGCAACATTGATTATCTCCTCACGATGGCACCTGTCAGTGGGGAAGGGGGGTTCACACCCATCGTCATCCCAATCCCAACATCACAAATCAAGTATTTGTCCATAAATATGAAATATTCTCAAACCCCCCCCCCTCATGAGTTATGGGGATCCAACCAGAAAAAGTACGACACCACAGCGGAGTTGATCTCAAGTTTTGACACGACCGTGAGAAAATGTTTTTTTAAGTGCAGTCACAGCGACCTCTGGCCACAAAACTCTGACTAGTTGCTCCTTCGTTCCAACTTGGAGAACCGGGTTGGATGGACTCGATGAGATGGACGAAAAAAATAAAGCATGGAGGCATAAACACAGACAGCTCCCTGAAAACCCCCCCCGGAGACATTGATTTTAAGCTTCTGGTGGTTTTGTTCCTCAAATACATTCAATAAATCCCTTTTCCACTGGCAAGTGGATAATGAGATTACACACCGGAGCAGAGGGGAGAGAGTGGGCTGTGGAGGACTGCGGTGGCGAGTCGGGCGAGAGGGAAGACGGATGGGGGGACAGATTGAGTCAAGAGAGGCAGAAACTTTAAAGTTTATGTAACTATAATCACATTATTAATAGCTTGATTGCATGAAAAAAGAATAAGTTCTATTCGGCAGCATGAAATGAGATGTTCATGTTCCAGAGTTTTCGTTTGACAGCTGATTATCAGTGACGTTCTGTCACTGATTACAGAATATTATGGAATCGTTTTTTTCTCGCCGCCGATCCTCCGCTTCAAGAGGTCAAGAGGTCACCGAGAAAACTACAGAGACAGAAAGAGGGTCATGTTTCCAGAGTCTCCAGAAAGGGGGAGACTCCCCATAATGGTACAATGATAAATGCCAGGTCATCAAAATGGACCTGGAGCAGTTTCAGACTAAGAATCTGGACCATGAGGAGGGATGTGACGTTAAAGACCAGTGTAGAAGAATTCAGAATAATGCTGCAGGACTCTGGACTTTGGCTCTGGAGATTTAGTCAGACACAGAGGAACTCAGGACAGGAGGTGTCCAGCTGTGGTAGAGACCCCCCAGCGCCAGCATCTACCCAAGGAGAACCTGTGGACCACAATGACAGCATACATAAATGCCCACCTGAAGCAACACAGGGAATAGAGGATAAAACCCTTAAAGGATTAGGATGAAAGCAGTATTTTGTGTGGTAAAGGGGTGAATCATCTCGTTTGTTGTGGGAATGGAGCCGTTATTACATCGATCAGCAGTGACAGGGCGTCAGCTGGAAGCCCGGAAGAGAGGGACGGTGATGTGGCCACCCCTGCCGACCCGCTGGAAAGTGTTTGGGGGATTAGACTGGGAACACCCAGTGAAGCACAAATTAAACCTAAACCTTGAAGACAAAACCGGAATAATAGTGACATAATCAGAGAAATGACCAAATACACAATATACCGATATACAAAATTACAATTTGGGATTTCACTCATATCTGAAATACGAATAAGAGGGGCATCAAAACCGCAACCTTTTTTTTTTCACCCTCAATAAAGCACATTTATATTCTTGTCTTTTTATTATATTATTATTATTTTGCCACTTCTGTCTTCATTCTTGAGTTATGAGTTATATATATTATTATTAATTTTTTTTGTCCACTGATTATTATTAATTTTTTTTAATATCTTATTTCTTTTACTCTTTTTATTCTGCTATCTATAATCTTCACAATCTATTCTTTCCGAAATATTCTAAAAGAATCATACTCATTATTTACTCAGCTGTAGAGTTTGCAGAGAGTGGACCCACTGATTTTTATTTCCCTCTGCTGGTGACAAGTGGGAACAGCAGGAACATCAGAAGCTCTGAGATCTCATGTTCCTACATGCAAGAAAGACAGTAACTTACTGTAAAAAGGAATGTTAAATGAAAATCTAAACTTTAAAACCTGAGAAGTCTTCTGCTGTATCAGTTATATGTAACCTAATATCAGTCGTCGACCCGCCAGAAATGAACTGGATCAGGATCCAGAAGTGGATTTTATGATGGATTTATTTATTTTTTAAGTCCTGTTTTTGAAGAGAATTACCAAAAATAAAATGTTTCATATATCAATCTGAAATGTTGTGTTCTGTTAGCCCATTCATACAATTTCAAAGGAATAATATAAATGAGTTATAAAATAAATCAAATCTAAGTGTGAAGGAGAATTCGGCCAAAACGGACAATCGATTAATGTCCAACTCAGTCACCGACCTCTGCGTAAGATTTGACCCTCCACTCACTTTTGAATCCCACATCAAAGACATCTGCAAGATCTCCTTTCATCATAAGAGTGATGCTGAAAAGCTGGTTCACGCGCCCTCCCTGACCATCTGAGGGCTCCACAGACGACTGACACATTTAAAAAAGGACTTAAAACTTTCCTTTTTAGCAGACCCTATAACTTTTAATTAACATTGCTGCTTTTTGGTCAGGTTTTTATATAGTTATTATTATATTTTTTATTGATGCTTTTATCTGCTTTTACTTCGTAGCACTTTGAGATTTGATCCAAATGTAAAGTGCGTTATGAATTAAATGTATCATTATTATTATTATTAACATATATAATCATAAACTGCATCTTGAATAACATAAGTCGAGTTTATATGACGATGATCATTATCATTACATAATGATAATCAATTTAAATCCGGAGGGAATTTCATTATTTAGATGTTTGTCTCCGGCCTGCTGAGTCTTTCATCTGAACCTATTGGAGGTGATTAAAACTTTAAAACTCTTATCCTGGGCTGAAATTCCAAATGTAACGTAAGTAAAACCAAACGATAAAATAACCACTCCTTCCTCAGGTTGTTGAATCTAGTATTTGAGCTGGAGCATATCCCAGCATGCAATAGCCGATGAATCCCTCTGTATCAATTATCTTCAAATCCCTTCATCTTTTCCCTATACACATCAAATCCCTCTTTAAATACTTTATCCTCTCATAAGTAAAACTGCGTGTTATAAATTTGACTGCAGACAGAATGAGAATTACACTTTTTATTTTATATATGAATATGAAATAAACATCCTATAATGTTAAGTGCCAATAGCAGAAAAGGAACAACAACTTCTGACTAAGTTTAAACACCATTTCAGCCATTATTTTTTAACCCAAAGGAACCAGAACGCCTCATCCTGTTGTTGGAAAAGCTTTTACCTCATCTGGACTTTTCTCTCTGTCTCTATTCATTTGATATACTGTTTACCATTTCAGCCCATTTCAAAGTCATTATTCTCGGTAATGCCTGCCTCACAGCTCCCATTAACGCCAAGCTGCTTCTATAGTGGATGAGAAATACCCTTGAGATTTTGTCGCTCAATGTGTGCGCCACTATCCCGACGTCACAGTCGATTGCTTCTGCTGTGAAATAACTTCCACATCAAATTTTGGACGGGAAAGGCGACGGCGAAAGAAGGGTCAGAGAAGATCATGCAAAAACATAAAAACTCTATTTCACGTGCAAATATTGACATATTTAACCCGCCTTCGATGATCTAACCAGCGCTGGCAGCATTCACAATCAAACAATATGCCAAAAAACTAACTAAACTGTCTCCTAATCCCAGAGCCAGACAAATGTGTTATGTGTTATGATTTGGCTGCTGATGGATGGCGAGGGTTTCATTTATTGACCCTCAGACTTGTTATTCCCTGAAAGGGCAGCAGATGGCGCACAGCCCCAACCTTTTAAAACCACAGCATGTTGTCTCCCTCCTGAGAGTGAAATGGGTACAACAGCATTAATAAAAAGTAAATATTTTGAAAGGTTGTATGGGAAGTAAGTCTTTCCAGTTCTTGTTATTATTATTTGTGTAATAGCACACACAGAGCTGTTATGGAGGCAAAAAGGGGACCTACACAATATGAGGCAAGTGGTTTTAATGTTTTGGCTGATCGGTGTAAATTTTGCAGCGCATTTTTTAATTCACATTTGGACTAAATTTATGTTATATGTTATATTGTTGTGTTACTGGACTTCATTTCACTTTCATATTCACATCTTTTATCATTTATTATTATTATTTTCAATATCGGAAAATAAATAAACTTTCGTTTATTCATTGTTTCGGAGTCGAGCAAGAATTTTCACTATTTCACTAATAATAATAATAATAACAATAATAATAATAATAATAATAATAATAATAATAATAATAATATTAAAAATAATGAAATAATAGTAATCATAATAATAATAATAATAATAATAATAATAATAATAATACAAATAATGAAATAATAATAATGATAATTATGATAATAATAATAATAATAATAATAATAATAATAATAATAATAATGATGTTAATGCATTAGATTTAGTATAGCACATTTCCACAAAAATAATTTCACAAAGTGCTTCACCAAAATAAAAGAATAAGAAAAAAAAAAGGAATATAATAATAAATTTGACACAGTAAAGTCACAAATAACACCAGAGAAATAAAAATGTAGTATCAAAGATGTAAGAACTAAAAAACAAAATATTTTAAGTAGCAAAAAAAAAAGCTAATTTGAGCAGGTGTGTCTTCAGGAGCTTTTTCAAAACTCCAATTGAAGCTGCAGATCGTTTATCTAATGGGAGAGAGTTCCAAAGAGTAGGAGACACAACTTTAAAAGCAGGGTCACTTTTGGTTTTTATCTTAAAGCGTGGGACCAACACAGGATCCTGATCCCTGCCTAAGAGCCGGTGACCTCAAAGTCTCAGAACTCCCTCCAAAAAACTGCATCGATATCATAGTTATAACCTTTTCTTGTGGATCTTGTACTGAAACGGACAGGCGGACAAACTCATCTCGCTCGGGTGAAGATAAGAACATAAAGCCGCTGCTCATTAGTTTGCAGCGGCTAATGAGCAGCGGCTTTATGTTCTTATGTCAGACATACATTTTATGTCTGACATTGTCAGACATAAAATGTATCGTTTCACCTAAATAATTCCCAGCTCCTCTGCAGAACAGAACCGAAAACTCTTGGGTGAGAAGAATGCGTAGAGAGAAAATGTTCTTCTTGTTAAAAAAGAGGATTTGGTCACAAACCAAAAAAAAAAACAGGCACAGCAGCTTCACCTCGCATAGTCTGTTGTCAAAGCACACGGCTGCATAAAAGTCAGAGTTGGGTAAGTGGATGAAATGAGTCACAAACGACGCCAATCATCAAAAAGCTTGAAATGCCCGATCCCTTTCCGGCATATTAACAAGACGCCCAGGCCCTTTGGAAGCATCTTCAATCCGCCTCCAAACTTCACAGTGGGTATGAGGAGCTTATCTGTATGGGTTATTTTCTTGCTATGCCACATCCATCTTTAACTCTATTTTGGTCTCGTTGGGGAAACTTTCTGAACACAAAATTCAGCTGACCTCTGAAATTCTCTGGCTGAAATCCTTGGAGAGTCTTTTGCCAGTTGAACCATCCTCCTCGCCATCTGCGGGGTCAGTTTGCAGACATGTCCGCTCCGAGGCTGAAGTTTTCTCTGGTATTTCTCATTGTGAAGAGTGTCGTAGGGAATTAGGCCTGAGTCACCTCACATTTATACCCCAGTAAAACAGGAAGTCATTGTTCACTGCCTCAGAGTTCCTACTCAAACAGGGGAACCTAGAAATATAAAATAGGACAGGAAATATGCTACCGTTATCTTTTAATTGCAGAATTTCCCAGCGGTGGCTATAATTGTGACACCCACACATTATAGATGAAATAAAAAGGTTTTTGTTTGTTTTTTTATTTGAAAGGCTGCTAAGGCCACAAAGTTTTTGCTTATCCTCCCATAGGTTGGATTACCGTGAATACAAATTCCTTGTATGTGTAAATCACAATGCTAATTTGAGGCAATGCTAATTCAAGTGACCATCATCACCAGCTATGCTTTATAATAATAATAATAATAATACATTTCATTTATAATGCACTTTACATTTGGATCAAATCTCAAAGTGCTAAAAAGTAAAAGCAGATGAAAGCATCAATAAAAAAATAAAAAAAATAACTATATAAAAGTTACTGACCAAAAAGCAGCAATGTTAATTAAAGTTATAGGTTCTGCTAAAAAGGAAAGTTTTAAGTCCTTTTTTAAACGTGTCAGTCGTCTGTGGAGCCCTGAGATGGTCAGGGAGGGCATTCCACAGACGCTTTTATCAGGAAAAGCCAATAAAACACGGTTCTTGTGGCATTTGAGCAAACTCAGTGTCTCACTACTGTTCAAGGTCCACTTCTAACGCTCTGCACTTACTGATGAAACCTTCCTTTCATCATCTATGATCAAGTTAATGTAATTCCTCTTCCTCTGTAGTGCCAAATCAACACAAACGTTTATCTGAAAGCTTTTTTCCAAAGGAAGAGAACGTCTAGAACGTGCTTTTTTGTTCTACGGAGACCCAGCAATCCGTCCATGAGAGAGCGCTTGAGGACAAAAAACGGACCATAAACCACAAGCCAGAACTCCGTGGGTGACTACGTATCCCAAGATTCATTGTGCACCCGTGAGGTTTACGTTTTTATTCTCAAAACTGGCATAGGTGCCCTTCAGTAGCGTCAGAGTGAAGGTGAAGTATCTCAATTTCTTATCATCTAATAGGACACACATAAGAAAAGGTTTAATTAAATTGACTATGAATTAAAGTTTCTGGCTACATTTCTCCTATCATTACTTCTATATCTGTTTCCTACAATGGTTTAAATTACAGCAAACTTCATTGCTATCATTGCTAAGTCCACAGCTTTAAATGCAACCGACTGTAGTGCAGCTACCCTGAATGCATCACGGCTTTTATTACAATGACTTTAACTGCGGCTAATCATCAAGTGATCAACCGCAGCCGCCACTGCTGCTGGGCGAGAGGCAGGGGGCTTCAGGACGCCACCGCCATGGAAGGAGGGAGAGAAATATGGAAGAGGGTGAGGGAGAGACAGAACAACAGGAATAATTGTCTCTATACTTTAATGGTCTTCATAACAAACACAACTATAGTGGTGATGCTCGTTGAGGGTGGACCCCACCTCTTCCCCCATGTCAGCAACAACAATAACAATAACAATAACAATCATATTATAATAATAAAATCATATTAATATTATTAATAATAATAATAATAATATTAATAATAATAATAATAATACGATCCATGGGAAAGTAAAAAGACTCGTAACACATATTAATGGTATTAAAAAATGAGTGGAAGAGGTGAAAAGAGAAACGCTTTACTCTTCCTTCTTCCCAAACTGCATCTTGGGAAGAACCAAAGCAGTTTGAGCCATTATCCATCCATCCATCCATCCATCCATCCATCCATCCATCCATCCATCCATCCATCCATCGTCTACCACTTGTTCAGGGTTGGGTTGCGGTGGCAGCAGGGCTAAGAGGGGTTTCCCAGATGTCCCTCTCCCCAGCAACACTCTCCAGCTTATCCTGGGGGATCCTGAGAGGTTCCCAGGCCAGATGATATATAGAGTCCCTGCGGCGAGTTCTGGGTCTACCCCGGGGTCTCCTCCCAGTTGGAAGGGAGGCTTTACGGGCGAGCCATAGCCAGCCCTAATTATAAGCTTTTTAAAATGTGGATGTTTATAAGCCACATCTGAAAAGTAGACAAGTTGTCTGCGTCCTGGACCAAGACTGATGATCCCCCAGAACAGGAGCCTGATAACTGAAGGCGTCAAAGAAGATTTCAATTTTCTATCAGGGATTTCACACGGAGCCAGAGCAGAGAAGCTAATACGGTGTAGATGCGATCTCTTATACTTATTCCGGTCAGTATATGTGCAGCAGCATTCTGGATCAGCTGGAGGCTCTTGAGGGATTTAGGGCTCATTTTTATTCCATTTCAATCTGAAAACAGGTATGAACGTTGCATCACTGCTCCATGGCGTCCTTCTTGCCCGTATCTCTGAGCTCACAACGATAATGTGCACATATACATACGGAATGAGAAAGGACAGAAAGCTCTGTCATGTCAGACGGATGGGCTCGTCGTTACAGACGGTATTTAGTCGTAGAGTCTGATAGAAGGGAGTAGTAATAATCCAGCCTGGAAGCTGCGGCACAACCTTATCTCACAGACATGAAAAACTACTCAATTTTAAGGCAGTTGTGTTACAAATAAAAAAGGAAACCATTTTAGTTTTCTGACGACAAGATTAAACAATAGGCAGCGTTTTTTTTTCTCTTTTTTTTTTTCTTTTTTCAAATCTGAGAGCAGATCAGATTTTCAGATCAGATCGGGCCGACACTGTGGCAATGATGATTTAATAATATCCCAGACTTTTAGAGGATATAAATATGATGTGATGATTGTGGAATCCTTTATAATATAAATGTTAGATGTCCAACAGATAAGATAACTCACAGTCTGAAGGGGATCGTGGTTTTATAGTTTTGGATTGGATTCTCTTTGTTTTTGGTTGTCAGAAAAAAGAACTTAGCTAGTAGTTAAATATAATACTGAACACTTAAATCAAAACAACATTCATGATGCCCATTGTTTGATTCAAATTTTCCGTGATACGTTTAATTAAAGTGGAATATGAGGCGTGATAATATCTTCTTCTTCTGATCAGCATTGAACTTGAACTTTGAATTGTCCAAATCAATGTGAAGAGCAAATACAAGAAAGTAAGCCAAGTCCTATCATTTCAGGATGATTTTTCATAGAGATGAGGACGTCCACATTGGCTGGTGCCACCGCTTTTCTCTCTGGCTCTGGTCCAGTTTCCATTGCTGCATTTATTGGTTCTTGATTTCAGCGGTGACATTAAAATTCTTAGGTGGCCTCTCCGACTTCCACACAGCTCCTGCTTCACGTCAGACCTGGGCCAGTTTAATATGTATTATATATTAATCCATCCATTTTCTGCAACCATGTATCCTGTTCAGGCTAAAGGGGGTGGGCTTCCCATGTGACTGCAGCGAGAGGCAGGGATAAAACTTTTGTGTGTCATCTTCAAGCAGCAAAGAAAACTGATTTAAAAATATTTGTTATAAGGGATGCTGCCGGGAGCTGAGACTCGTTAGAACAGCATGCATAATGAGATGACCCGATACTTTACGCAGCCTACCTTAGAAGAGGGCGTAGTGTGCATAGACTAAAATCATTCTAATCATTATATTATCGCTGCTGTTTCCACTTCACCGTCCCGGTGTTGTTTCCATCCTCTTGTGTCCTCTTCTGTTTCTGATGACCACACAGGTAAGTTTGCGCCATTGTTCAGACTAGTGCAGCAAGTTTAACATTGAATTGTTATACATTCTGCCAAACAGCAGACGTGGTAAGTAAGGAAGTACAAGTACTTTGTTGTACTTAACATAGTATATTGTAGCGCATTGGGAAGGAAGGCAGGTGGTGTTTCCCAGCACGCATTGAGACTGTTTGTCTTTATGCACCCAGAGCGAGGTTCCCCTAATGACTAAGGTTTTCCACTCAAGTCGATGTCTGGTGTGTTCACTGTGTGTGGTAGATTTGAATTCTATTAAAGAATTATTCCCATCATGTGTCTCTCTCTCTCTTTTTTCACACCCAACCGGCCTTCGCAGTAGGCCGTCCACCCCGAATCTTGGATCTGTTCGAGCTTTCTGTACGTTATCAGGGTTTTTTCTCGCCACTGTCGGCAAGTGCTTCTTGCTCACGACCCTGTGATGGAAACTTGCCGCTTTGAGACCAAGCAAGGAAAAGCCAGTGCACCTGAGTTGATGATGGTGATGAGTGACGGCGCCGCCTCCCCAGCCTCGCCGCCGGCTGACCAGAGGGCTCTTAACGGGGCACAATGAAGCTGCTATGTTATAATGGGGACGAGCCTCCAGAGGCCCACATTGTCCAGGTGCAGCTGGCTGCTCAGTTTAATGCAGAGTCAGCAGAGGAGTCAGCAGTACAAGTCGTCCTCTCTTTGGAGGGTAAAGCTCTGCAGATCTTCACAGACCTTCAACCACAAGAGCGCCTCAGGTGGCAGGCTATTGAAAAAGCGATGCAGCACCATTTGGGCAGCTGTGTTTCTTTCCTGAGACTCCCAGGAAAAGTTGCTGAAAGATGGAGAGGTTCTGGTCGGCTACACTGCAGATCTTCGACTGCAGGTATGGTACTCCACCTTTGATGCTGCAGCACGGGCAGAGTTAGCTCTCCAAGCCTTTGTCAGGGGGCTCCAGCCAGAACAAGAACACAGCTTCCTGTGCGTACCAAAGGCCCTGCTGAGGCCCTAATACAAGTTGATCGGTGCTGGCCCAGGCGAACGTCAACCCAGAATGCACCGGGGGTGCCATCTAGACTACGAGAGGAATGATGAAATGGAAGCGGCCCACCATGTTATTAGTTTATCCTCTATGGCGATGACGGGGTGTCAGGAGGGCCTCCTGGTGGGCGGAGGATAAAAATATGGCTTTCGCCAAAACTTCAGGTTCTTTGCAGAAAAAGAAAGGCTGCTTGGATTAGGTCAGACACACCAGCACCGAGTCAGGGAATAAAAGACCTTTATTCGTTGATTAAAAGAATACACAAAAACATCTCCTTGAGATGTTTTTTGTTCCACAGGCCGTGAGTTATGGAAGGGTGTGAACCAGAGAGTTCATCCCAGCTTGCTACCGTATTTAAAGGTACCTGCACTTTATCAGCACTGGATTGTTAATTTTTCTGTTTCATTCTCTTGTCTTTTTTAGGTGCTTTTTCTGACATCAAGAGGGTTTTTAACCTAAATGGAGGTACAATCACGAATACAAAAAAATCCATTACCGCATATCATGCACCAAGGAAAAAACAAGACAAGCATTTGTTAAACACGCAAGATCATGGGACTTGATCGCAAAGGAAGGATGTCACTAGTTCTTTTAACCACATTGTTTTCCTTTCTGAAAAGTACTGAATGCATTCTTCTTGTGAATGGCAGAAAGAGAAAGCTCCTGATCATTTGTGAGAATGCTTCATTAATATAACATTCTGTTTCAGTTACGAGTTCACTAAAAAACAGCTGATAGATATGTCCCGTAAAGGAAAACATTTTACATTAAGAAATCTTTGAAAATTTCGAGTCGGTAGTTTTTTCGCTTTAACTTGAGTAAATAAGTTGAATCAATGATTCAACAAAGTTGATCATACAAGTTGATCGCCTGGGCCAGCACCGATCAACTTGTATTAGGGCCTCAGCAGGGCCTTTGGTACGCACAGGAAGCTGTGTTCTTGTTCTGGCTGGAGCCCCCTGACAAAGGCTTGGAGAGCTAACTCTGCCCGTGCTGCAGCATCAAAGGTGGAGTACCATACCTGCAGTCGAAGATCTGCAGTGTAGCCGACCAGAACCTCTCCATCTTTCAGCAACTTTTCCTGGGAGTCTCAGGAAAGAAACACAGCTGCCCAAAGTAAAAGAAGGAAGTGGAGCAAAGCATGTGATTTAATTTGTCCAACCGTAACCAGGACAACATTGTCATATTCTCTCTCTCTCAACATAGCTCAGCCTTCTTCCTGAGCGGTTTTCTTCTTCTGCTTCTTCTTCTTTGGTGTTTATTGGTTCATTACAATCACAGACAAAGTGCAGTCTGAAGGCCTACCAAACCAGATGAACCTATATAACTCTAACTCTAAGCCCTAACCCCTAAACCTAATTCACCCCCCAATCGAACCGTATCCCCCAGACTATCAGGTGTGAAAAGAACCGTACACATTTTCTTCTTTTGCTAAAATGTTTGGTGGTAACCACCTTTAAGGTGATTTAGTGGCCTTACTGTGTTGGAGTGCGGACCAGAGTTGTCTCCTCTTTGGGGAAAAAAACCCCTAAAACATCAAACTCTGTCGTTTAGTCAAGTTTTATCTCTAATAATGGATTAAACTCACAAACCAGATGGCGAATATGTTATTTAAATTAAATGTCACGTCTCTGATGTCACCGATTCTACAGGTGTGTCCCAGTGTTGAAATAATTGATCCATCCCCCTTTTCTGCAGCGGTGGGCATGACATTGGGGAGAGACTGAGTGAGACAAGGATAGACAGAGTCAGAAACTCATACTAGAAATGAAAATATTTAAAGCTCATAAAGTGTGTGTGAAAGTACGACTATAAGTCTATAAGAATAAAAGCTGTTACCGGTCATTCACCTGCCTGATCAGCATACCGCTATAAGTGGAATGCTGACAGACAGACTTTGGTTTCATTGATGTCCCCTCTTATTATAGTTAGTATCTATTATAAGTTAGTTTAAGTTATAAATTATACTCTGCATGTTCAAACGGTGTGATTTCGTGGCAAAGCAGTATTAGACTGGCCTGCCTGCACTCCAGACCAAATGTGTGCTACATTAAAAGACACAAAAAACTCACAACAGAGGCCCATATTGTTGAGCAAATTAAGTAGAAATGGGAAAGATTTTCTAAAACTTAATGAATCATTGTCCTTGGTTCCAAAAAGCGAAATGAGAATTTCGTTAAAGACAAGGTGAAGTACCACAGGGGCGAACAAACTCCTTTTCTGAACTGTTTTGGACAGTTTTGTTTCGGTATAAAATTTAGATTTAAGGGGTTTATTGGCATATTCTGCAAATAAATGCATCAATTGGGTCTTTTGAATGTATTCAATTTAAATTTGACAAGGACTTCCAAACCGTGGCATTGCATTTTTATTTATAGTTGACGCAACGCACTCTGTGCTAAAGAGTGATCAGAGATTCCTTTGGATTAGCACTGATTGTTAAATCAGATTGCGAAACACTGTTTATTGCTTTGCTCACACAACAAACAAGTCATAAATATGTGATTGCCAGAGGGCTCCGTCGCTAGAGCATGAAACACGCGAGAAAGTAAAGATATAAACTGTCACTACATAATCATAGCAGATTACTTATCTCGCTCGTCATCAGATGCGCCAACAGAGACACCGTTCAGTGCCTTTTCTCTATCACGGCTGGTTCCAGTTCATACGCAGGGGCTTAAATCAGCACCAATAACCCAGTTATAGCTGTGTTTCTCAAGTATCCCGTCTGTGTTTATGTCAAAGTCATTTCCTAATGTCAGAAACTGGGATAAAACCTTATCCTGACTTTGATGGTCCTAAAATATTCCAGCTGGAAACACTTTTAGAAACTGGGATATTGATAGACATCCCACAGCCTACATTTTATCGCGGTTTCTGGCAGTTATGGATTACTGTGCAGACGCCAAAGGGACGTAACAGAAATGCACACGATGGCGGCTCTTTGCTTTGTCCGCCAGACCACGACAGAACATGAGCACAAATTTTTATACTGGGCTTTTCTGCAACCCATACTCGTTAGGAGACACATTATATTTCCTACTAAGGCCCAGTTCTTTCAACACGATTGTAATTTTAACATGTAACTGAGCCGGTTCCTCTGGTCTCATTAGCGGTCCAACCGTGTCTCTAAAGACACCATACGCATGCGGACCAACGGAACTCCAATCACCACGAGCCTCTCCCACCAGTCACGGATGTGTAGCTTCATCCAGAACTCCCCTGTTGCTCTCTTCTCCCATTACTGGCAATAATGTGAAGAAACCAAAATCCACAAATTTAATAGCACAAACCCACCATAAATCATAGTGTCCTCATTTTCTGTCTTCAAATCAATCTAAAGTTGTTGGTCTGAATTAGTCCAAATTTGATGCATATAAATCAATTGAGGAGACCTAAGCTTATATTTTACTGTAATAGTTCATATTCTACTCACTAGTTCTTTTTACAAAAAACACATTTTTTTCAGATATAACTTCCTAATCGTTGGTCCTATTCAGTGCAAAGTTGGTGAACATGAATCTACTCGAGGAGATCTTTCTTGTACTGTATATATCATATTTTACTTTAAAACATCATATTTTTCTCAATAAAAAACTAGCCAGGTTTTTAGAAAAAAATACTGATTTTCAGATGTTCTGTAACTTCCACCGTAATGTATCCAGGGGGCATTGGTGTTATTAAAGCGGCACAAATAGAGGGAGTAAAGTGAAGTAAAATTGGGTAATCTGATAATCATTAAAAACATCACGCCATTGGACGAACCTCGCTCCTCACTATCTTGTTCAGGATACAACAAATGTGTTTTTTCCAAACAGAGTTACGGATTGTAATATTTGAAAAACATCCCTTGTGTCTCGCAGCAGACACTCTGCAGATGGTTATTGGGTTTTCAGCTTCATAATTATGCACAGACAGAACAGCGAAAACGATGGAAAACTATTTAGTTTTTTTGCTCGCTAGTCCAAGGTCACTCTGAATATCAACCCACTTCATTGTCAGTCCAGACAACTGCTGCTCACCCCACTGTGTAAAAAAGAGTTTGCTCGCCGGCACTTATTCTGTGGGGTTTCACTTTGTTACACCACTCACTGCTGGGCTGTCATTTCTGCAGATCCTTGTGCTTGAGAATCATTTTTACGACACTGTCATATAAATGTGGCCATTTTTTTATCAAAATTTGAAAACTTCTCCATTTTTTTTTTTTGCAAAGCCAGAATGCATTCAGAAACGTTATTCACCAATGGGAACAGCCAGTGTATTCCAATATCCAACGTCTTGAATCGAATGTCGCTAACTCCTTTTACTGGTGTGTGTGCGTCTTGACTGATTGATCGAGTCTGTTTATGAAGTTCAGTGGATTTGTCTGCAGGCTTTATCAACATGACGGAGGTCTGGAGACTCATCCTTCAACGTCAGCCGACAGTTTTCTAATCAGCTTCGCTAACAGCTCGTGGGTGTGTGGCGGCAAAAACCGCATGGTGTTTCAGTGAGATCAGATGAGGAGAACGGCGATGGGCTGAACTCTCTCTCAGTGGAAACGCTGGCGCACTGTGTGATGCTGTAATTAAATAAAAGTGGCTGTGAAGAGGGTTTATTTGCAAAGACACAGTAGGAACTCCCGGTGGGCTTTTGTTGAAGGATAAATGCAACTAATTAACTGAGATGTTTTTCATGTATGACAGTTGAAAAAGTCCAGAAGATAAGATTTCAAATAGATACACGTGATCGTCAGGTGACAGAAGCACATTTTAATACGACATTAATATTCTATTTCTACTAGTCGAGCGTTAATATATAGTGGTACTGGTTGGTTTTGATTTTATCCCCGAATCATCATTGCCGCATGAGTCGCCGTCATATCTGCCGCTGTCGCAACTGCTGCCGCCTCCGCCGCAGATCCTTTGTGTTAACAAGATAACTCAAAAACAACTGCATGGATAATTCTCCAATTTTATTTCCACATAGATGTTACTGAGAGGAGGAATTGGATTGATTTTGGGAAAGGTAGGATACGTTTTGGTGCCATATTTTCTCGACCATTGATCTGATTCAGTCTAATTTGGTCCATATGTATCGACTCAAGGAGATCTATATCAAATATATCATATTTTACTCTAGTAGTTCATGCTTTACTGTCTAGGCGGAACATTGTTTTCAGACATAATTTCGTAAGTGTTGGTCCGATTTAGTCCAAATTTGGTGCATATGAATCAATACAAGGACATCTATCTTCACGTTTCACTCTAATATATAATTATAATTATAATTTACTCACTGAAGGTCTTTTTTTCGCAAAACGCACTGTTTTTCAGACAACTTCACATTTAATTTGAAGATTTCAATCCGCTTGTACAACGCAGGGTATTTGGGGCTTTTCGGGAATATACACTTGCTAACAGGGACGACAGCGTAGGCCTAGCTAATGACATGAAGATGTTGGCACCATTATCACTCATGAAGTCACAAAAGGTTCAAATAAAACATCCAAGGAACTGCAGCCCTCTCTGTCCTCGATAAAGAGGTCAGAGTTCATGGCTCCAGCATCCAAAAATGGCATCATGGGTTGCTGACTTAGGGGGAAGACAAGGCTCACCTGAATTTGGCCACAACACATCTTGATAAGTTTCTGGGAAGAATTCTGATGGAGAATATGAAGTCCCCAGGATGGAAGTTCAAGCTCAACTAGTTCATGTAGCAAGAAGCTAATCCCAAGCAAGCAGATTAATTTAAAGTTTTGGAGTGGCCTATAGGCAATGTTGAAATACTGAAATGAGCATTTCAACATTGAAGATCCAATATTTTACCGCAAAATCAACACAAAATAGGTGAAATCACAGCGCTGTACAGTATTGTCTCCCAAAAAGGAGAAAAATCCCATTACATGTACTGAATACCTGTTTCAGCCTCCTCGCTCAATTCAAGAGATGAATATTTTCCACAGAGATAGTATATCACAGCCCAAACCTGAAACCATCCAGCTTTCTCCGGACCAGTTTTATGATTTCATGTGAGAGGAGGGAGTGAGACGGGAGCCGGAAGCCAGCGAGAGGCGACCAATGTCTTTTATTATCAACGATAACAAGAATGTATCATAGTGAGGACTCCAGACATCTTATAAATGTTTAACATGGTCCTACATAAACATATCCAGTATGCCCACATTTCAGTCAGCCGTCAGTTGTTGGTCCAGTAAGCAGCAAAAAACTGACAAAACACTGAGCTGTGGAGTAACCCTGAGCCTTTAATGTTTTCTTATCACGTCTGCACTTCTGTCCATACTCAGCATGCTTCCTCTGTCTTGTCCACACTCTGTTTTTTTTTTTTTTTTATCTCCTTTACTGTCTCCCTCCAGGGGAGCCCAGTTTGTTTAAACTGTGAAATACAAAGAAAATACACAAATACCTTTTTTTACTCAACTCACACTGACAAAGGGAGAAATGATATTACTAAAGTATTAAAACAAACCAGAAATGGTTTTCCTGTTATCCCAAAAAAGAGTTATTTCACTTTGTTGCTATTAAAGTAAGGCACATCTTTTTTCTTTAAAAAAAATAAAAAATTGTCAGTCACTTTCAAAATTTGCATTTATCTTTATACATTTTTTAGAATAAAATTTAATGTTCAGTGTGCTTTCGTTTAATGGTCCAGAAATATTTATTTACACATTTATTACTGCTAACAACCATTTAAACTAGGCCTACGATGTTGTTGTTGACAGCAAGGATATGAGATTCAAATTTCAATGTGAAAATATATCTGATATAAGTGTTTTTCTTTATCATAAAAAGCTCCCCCTAGTGAGTAAAATATGAACTATTAGAGTGAATTATGATATATATACAAGATAGATCTCCAAAAGTCAATTCTTTGTGTTTTTTTTTAAAAAAGCTCCCCATAATGCTGAAAATATGAACTTTTACAATAAAATATGATACATATATACAAGATGGCTCTCTTTGGAGATAAAGCTCCCTTAGTTGCCGGAAATATGCAACTGACCTTTCGCAAAAATTGATCCCACACACACATAATGAGTGATATCCACAGATTATCCTCTCTTGAATGTTAAACATGAACACACTATAAGGATTTGAGAATAATGTTTAATTCACTCCACAAGACGGCACCAATAAATGCATCACTGGAGAAGCAACTGTTTAATGTACACAAATTATCTGCTCAAGCTGCTCTACAAACAGATTCTAATCTAAACCATTTAGATTAGAATCCTAAGAATAACAGCAATGAAGCAAACAACAAAATGGTTGAAAATGACTAACACTCTACGATTCAAGAGGTGGAATTAATGGAGAAAAATGACTCACAAAATAAGAAATATGGAAGATGTCTTTCAGGAAAGGTGGATTTTAGGGGATGCGACATTTTAACTACATCATAAAGGTTTATGTAATACAATGGAATAAAACATGCTTGTGCTGAACTGTGAGGATTTTTGTAATTAAAAGGTTTAAAAGGAGATTGATATTTTTCTTGCATGCTCTTCAGCGGTCATATTGTTATGGCTTACTGGGTTACCTTTACCAAGGCCCAACATTCCCTTCAAATTACATTTCCAACCATTGACCTAAGGGAAAATTTACAAAAAAAATGTTTTACTCCGTAATCCTATTCAAGATCGCGTGCGTAATACTATTATTATCGAACGTAATCCTAAATACGTGCGCACATGAAAATATTACGTTTGTAAACTTTGCCAGGGATAGGGGCAGAAATATTCGGTAGGGATGGGATTTAAAAAAAATATAAGAAAAGTCCAATGTTTGCATGAAATGCCCCATTAAAGGGTATTTTTTCCACCTCACATAATATTTCAGCACCATGGACAGAGAACACAGACCTCATTAATCAGTTGCTCACATAACAGAATCTAAAGAAATACGTTGCCACAATTAATTTCTACAATGCACTATAAGGCTGATCCAAAGCCAAATGTAACCAAATCTGGTATAATAATAATAATAATAATAATAATAATAATAATAATAATAATAATAATAATACTACCTTGTACTTCTATAGCGCTTTTCAAGAAACTGCTCAAATATATTGGTATTAAAACCTATGAAAATTCTGGGAATTACCATTATTGGGATTGCTGTTACACCATAAAACCCCATTTTAATAACTAAGCTAAGGCAATGCTTGAAATGTGTCGAACATTTGAGACTTTTTTAATGAAAGGGAATGAATACATGAAAAATCAGCTGATATTTATTCTCTGAGTAAGAAATACTCAACGTACAGTACATTTTCTCTCTTCAGATGATGAATGACCTTCTGTCCTTTTTTGCAGCAACTGACCCAGTGGGATATCCATCTAAATAATCTGATATTATTTTACATCATTTTAGCCTTGAATCATGAAGAAATGCTTGCCAGCATAGCAGTGCATGGTTTTATTTTTAAGCGAGAGGAATCTTAAAACGAATAACGGACAGGAAGTAGATAGTGTCATTGACTTTGAGTTCTCATTTACTGCTGTTGCATAACAATCAATAATTCACTTCCATTTAGTAATTATTTCTGCATTTAGTGTGAATAAGAAACTATTATAGCTACAAACTTTTTTGAAGTACGCTATCTTTGTTTAAACTTTTTCTTTGTTTTCTGTAAATTAAAGACCTGTTTAGCGAATACGTGTCGTGTCTTTGAAACTAATGTTCCGTTAGTCCAAGATAGAATTACATTTTACAACACAATCAAATAAACTAAACTGAAATTTTTACATTTCTCTCAGTTACCTCAGAGAACATTCTCAAGAACATTAAGTCTTGTATTTGAAATGTTGAGTAAAATGTTATAGATGATATAATTAGTCACTTATTAATGTTAGGAATTAGGGATTAACTATCAGTTAAAGTGGAGCTAATTTGGGAATTGCATATGTTGGTGAGGACTATAATCATCTTTTCTCATTATTGAATAATCTGGTCACTATTTTCTCCATTACTTGATTTTCCTTCCTTTGCAAAATTATGAAAATTGTAATTAAAACAGTTATTCAAAGCCCTAATGGACACTTTTACAGGGAATAGGATAAACTTTGACATTATTAAAATATACCTGTGCATAACACTGAGCCTTTAAAAAAAAAAAAAACAGCTGTTGAAACCCGGAAGTTCACAACATATAGACATAATCCCAATAATTACAATGTTGTGGATAAACTGGAGTTTGAGCTTTTTACGATGTTACGTAAGAGTGGTGGTTCTTATCGTGATAATTAAATTACTTATGAGCCTGAATCATGCAGTGTTAACGGGAAAATGTCTTGAGAAAAATGAATCGTAATCATCTGTCAAGCCATTAATTTATTAATAGGATTATCGTTTTTTCTTATATCGTAAGATACAACTACAAGTACAAATGCACAGCTGGAAAACTTCTTGGATCGTAAAATCCTATTTTTTAAGGCCGTCATTTTTATCCTTCTTTCCTGCTTCTGAAGTTTTTGACTGAAGGCTACAACCGAAATTCTGTCACCATAGAGAGGAAGGTAGTTCTCCAGATCCTTTTCAGACATGAGGGTAATCAATGAGGCGTCTGAAACAAAAAATGTAATTTTTTGTGAAAAGAGGAGCGAAGATGAAGACTAGGAAAGGAGAAGTATGAAGAGAAAAAGAGAAGTTACGGGTGGAAGACGGAATGAGAGGAAGGAGGTTTTTCTGTGGGCGGAAGTTAATCAGAAAAAAAAAATGGAGAGAAAGAAAGAAGAGAAAGCTTGACAGACAGATGAAAAAGACCAAAATCAAGACGTTAAAATCGTGCTAATCGAAAGCTATAATTAACTGCCCTGACTCATCTTCAAACTAAACTACACAGGAGTGGCAATGGTAAGTTCTCGCAAATGAATTATGAAAGAATGGCGGGGCTTTTTAAAGACTGTCAATAGACTAATTAATATTTTATCCTCCATCGACCCAACCATATCAGGAGAGCAAGAAGAGCTGTTTACCTCGTCTTCCTCAGAAATCCTGAGTTGTGCAAAAATGATCCGAGGTCCTCGTCGATCAGTAGAGAGAAGAGTTAAGTTATTATTCCTAGTGCTATTGTATTGAACCCATGGAATAACATGTTATCTACACTGAGCAGAAAAAAATACCACTTCAGAATTTATCAGCTGCTCCCTTGCCACAAAAAACGTTCATGAAAATCTGTAATATATTTTTATCCTCATCTCCCTCAAGCGATAACTCAAAAACTGTTTTGTGGATCATTTTCAAATGTTATTCCCACATAAACATTAGTGCGAGGTAGAACTGGATTGATTTTAGGAAAGGTTAGCTGTATCTTTCCAACACTAGGGGGAGCTTTATCTCCAAAGTTTTCGGCCATAATTTCTCAACCATAGGTCTGATTTATTCCAAATTTGATGCAAATGAATGGAGTTAAGGGCATCTATCTCATGATTTGTGTGTGTTTTACTATAATAGTTCATATTTTCCTCACTAGGGGGAACTAGGGGTCATAAGTTGGTCCAATTTAGTCCAAATTTGGTGCATATGAATCGACTTGAGGAGATATCTTGTAAATCTTATATTTTATTCTAGTAGTTCATATTTTAATCAGTTTGGAAAGCCTATTTTACTAAAAAATACTGTTGAAAAAACTTTGCATATTCAATTTGAGGAGTTTTATCCGGGGGATTGCTTGACAACTTAGAGTAACATGGAATTTTCAGTCAGCATAAGTCTGGTTTATTTTTTGGCGATCCACCCTCACACACACACAGATAAATAATCTAACAGACATTGAAACAGGCTAATGAAAAACAAAGACAGAAAAACCGGCAAGCCAAAAAACGGAATGCACCGGGGAGGAAGATACACAAGAAACAGGAAAAACAAATCAACAATCAAAAGATACAGGAAGGTGACAGCGACAAGAAGTAAGAGAAATAAGTAAGAAATAAAACCATAACTGGATCCAATGCAGCTTGAGTTCTGCGTGAAAACTCCTTTAATAATAGAAGAGATAAGAAAAACCTTGATAAATTTGCATTTTCATTTATTTTCTTACATATTGTTGGATATTGCAGAATAAAAGCTGCCGGTAGTCAGACATAGGACGTGGTTTCAGCAGCATGATTAGCTTGAGGTTCCTCATGCTGTTGAATGTTCACCTTGGAACACCATTACATCTTCCATCTTCCCCACCGTTGGTGGAGAGGTGTTCATCTTTCACTTAATACATCCGTCCCATTATGCACACTGTAATAATGTGCTCTGAACACTGAAGCCTTTGTTAATGGCTACATTGATTGGTTCAGTATTGGACGAACAGGGACAACTTAATTAATGATCACAAAGATGAAGAGTATAGGCAGTGCCACAATTTAATAAGGAAGAATAGTGCCAAACTCATATGGAGATAGCAGCCAACTTTTATTGGAACTGAGTTTCAAAATTGCCCGTGAACTCACAAGCTTTAGTTAAATGGTCCTGGAATTGGTCCACTTCGCCATCACGTATGCACCAAATCCATCATGGCTTCATTTGACCTTCAGCTGTCCACCATCCATTCTTTCCCAACGCTTCCTTTGCCAGCGTTTAATCTTAGTCCATAATGGATCCTATCCATGCTTCTAATTTCCATCTGATGTTCTGACTCTGTATTCACTCACACTTGCCAACGGTTGTCTAGAATAGTATTGACATTCTACCGCAATAACTTTTTCAGACTGAAAACAAAGTACGAGCTTTTTGTCTGTTTGACGAGTCAAACACCAATTTACTGTAGACCACAATGATTAATTACCTGATCGCGTCTCCTGTTCTCATCCTGCTTTATTGTGCTTTGCTTTCTGTGACGGTGAACTTTCCTGCTCCATCTCATGCCCCGTTTCTTTTTCCTGTCCAAAAAATAAGATCCTCCATCTATCAAAATTCGGGCTCTCAAAATTCGCAATACAATTCTCGCAATACAAAAAAGTTGGAATGTGTTGGAAGTTGGATATGTGATAATTAGTCTGTTATAAAATCTTTGGGGCTAAGACAGTTTGGAGGAGATTAGGACTGAAGGGTCTCAGCCCCTCAGAACCATGGAATATACCCACTTTTGGAGTCTAGACATTGGTGGCGGTGGCTGATGACTCTGCTGAGACTGATGAATGATGAGATTGATGTATCTGTGAGGACTAGTTGGAGATGGAGAGGTGGAGGGTGTGTGATCCATCATCATGAAAGAACAAGATGGATGGAGAGAGAGAGTCGTATTTAAAGACAACAGCTGCTGCTGATGGGCGGAGCATGCAGGTGTGACACAGTGATTGAATGGATGAGTCTACCTGAATGAAAGCAGCTGATATCGACAGAAACCCCAGATCGCGGAGCAGGTAGTTGAGTCAAGATTATCTGGCTGGAGTGTGCAAGAGTATGATCTTTCTGATTGAACTTTCAATAGATCTCTCTTTGTCAGCAAGAGTTGTCATCTTCACTGTGGAACAGCTATGTGGTTCTTGGCTTCTGGACCCACTGTGTCCACTCCGTCCCAATCACAACTCCACTTCAGAGCATGAGCAGACGCAGATATATTTAACAGAGGAAGAAACACCGATAGTGCATAATTTATCATTGTGATTAATACTAGATGAAATATGGGTGGGTGAAATTCTAAATAATTAATGAATAAAGGATTCATTCTATTACCTGCAGCAATCCCCCAGCTGCATAAACGTGTCTCTGCCATCTGTGCCATTTATACAAGAGGGACGGGAGCTTAACGTCTTTAATCATTATGCTAACTAAGAAACACAGGAAAAAAATACTGTGCCATTGACATTAGACCAGGTTTTATTAGTCAGCGGAACAATTTCTTTCTTTTACCTCAAGATTATTGCGGGTCTCCTTTTGTAGAGGGGGAATAGCCTCCTCTTTTTCTCTTCATGAGGTTTCTCCTCTTTTTTCATTACGAGGGAATTTGTCTAGATTTTCCTTATCTGGAATGAGAGTCTAAAGATGAGTGTCTTACGGTGTACAGATCCTTTTGAAACAACTTGTTATTTTAAGCTAAATAAATAACATCTGCTTCCATGACTCCACTGCTCCTTGCCAGGATGGGCATCAGCAGTGGGGCTCATTTAAAATCTGTCACTTAAATTTACTGTTATTTTGTTTGCAGTGTCTGAAGCGCACATCATTGATTAGCGGACAAATACTCTATTGTATTTAAGTCCTCTTCGTCGAAGTCTAACTCCATTTCCCTTCTCCCTGATTGCTGTGACGGATTACCCAGGTAATATATTTGCCACTTGATTAGATTAGGAGCCATAGCCATAATTATTAATTACCTGTCCTTGATGGAGACACCATTATTCTTACTATTTCTTTTGCGGTTCTCTTCTTCGCAGTGGACCACGACTCGCAGCGTAACATAAATCAAAACGTGCGGACTGATGAAGAAAGGTGTGCTCCGTCTTTTATTAGCCATTTGCAAAACTGTTTTCTTGAAGAGAGCGAAAACTCATTCCGCTTTGGCGCCAAGTATCATCGAAATGTTAAAATTGGAATGTGATTAAAAGGCTAAAGGGAGAGCTACAGAATATCAGGTCCATGGCGCCAGAACCACCTACGAGTACTTAAGCACCGCCGGTTCTCTTTTTTAAGAACTTTTGGCGCACAGGATGGCAAAAACTTCATCCTCCCGCAAAGCTTTCAAACAAAACTTTATTGACAATTGTCAATAGCAAAAACCGTCTAAAGTATATTGTAAGAAATCCAGTTGTACGCGATGATGGATCGTGCAGTATGAGCACTCAAATTCAGCTTAAGAACCTGATTGTTCCAATTAGGGTTTTGACTGGTTTTGACTCAGGCTTTCGCTGGGCTTTGGGTGGCCCTCGCGGTGCTGTTTTCGTGGTCATGGCTTTGGTTGTGGCTCCAAGCGTGGGCGGTCCTGGTTTATGACAGCGTTTCCCCCCGTTCTTGTTGCTTAACTTCCTATTTTTACGAGTACTAATCTTCTTTAATGCTTTATTTAATGAATTACTATGTCATTGATGCATGAGTGTATTTGCATGTTTCTGCATATATGTGTGTAGGTGTGTGTGTGTGTTGGCGGGGAGGAGGGTTATTTGTATTTATTTTGTAAAGCACTTTGTGTTAAATTTTATCTGTATGCAAAGTGCTTTAGAAATAAAGTCTGATCTAAAAGACTGATTGATGATAAGTGAAATGCGTGTAGGCCCGGATCTACTGTGTGTTGCTTCTCTTCTGACTCCTGTTGAAAAGAACAAAACAGTAATGTTTGTCCTCTCTCCGGCACGAGGATCAAAGCTCAGCTTTGAGCATGAGTTTGAATTTCTATCTCGTAAGGCAACGTCTACATTCATTTAATCACTTTATTTTTGGAGTTGGAGCTGTCCTCAGCACCGCGATGACTCACATACAGTAAACGTGGTCTTTGTCTTTTACCCTCAGCAGATGTTATGTTATCTGTTGTGCTCGCCGGAAAAAAACCCCATCAGATTCAAGTAGTCCCTTATTGCTAAAATGTAAATGTACATCCTTCCTGTCGGCCCCTGCAATCACATTATTTAGTGGCTAATAAGAAAGGAAGCTTTTCAGCCGATATGATTGAGCACGATGTGATGATCTCTCCTACCTCGACCTTGCTGTTAGTGAGGTCTGATTTGACAGCTAGACTATCAAATGGCCGGTGATGATTTTCGTGCCGGGAAGCAACACTAATAAACGTCAGAAAAAGTCAAGCCCTTCATGGCGAGTGTCATTTAGTGGGAAAAATTAGTGGCTGCAAAGCGTTTGAGCGCATGAATGCAGCAAGCGTCAACTCATCAAACTTAACTCGGGGCGTCATTAGCGGCGAGCAGGCTCTCTGCCGCACTGAAACTCCACTCCATCACAAACTTCCATCCAGACTCCCTACTACATCTTAAACCATGAGAATTAAACATTGCTTTCCAGTGCAGGGCCGCAGGGTTTGTCAGCGCCAACACACACAGACATTTTTTACAGTTCCCCACACTCACATCTACCATTCACCTCTAGCAGTCAGTGTAAATCCCCGTGCAGTCCCTATAAAAAAACCGTCACAGAAATTTACATGTGGATTAATATTACTGGGAGTTGCTTTTATATGCAATACAAGAGATGCACGAGGTGAATAAAAATGCATGAAAATCCAGGCATTATATATGCTTTCCTCTTGCAGCTGGTCCCCGGAGTTGAAGCCTCTGGCATATTCATCTTTTCTTCTCTTTATTATCGGCCCCCACAAAAAAAGTCCATCAAAAATCCTCAACCCTCTTTCTCCAGCTGCTTCAAAACAATTAATAGAATGCAGGAACATTACAATTATTACTCTTTTTATAGCAGCGGTGTTGGGAGTAATTGTGGAATAGATGGCCAGTTGCATATTCCTGGCGAATAATATCACGCATTTATTCTCTCGGAGGTCAGAAGGCATGAATTATTAAAGAAACGGGTGATTCTATTTTTCAATGTTCAATGGATGAAATTCAGTGTGGGCATATGTTCTATGACTGACGCAGTAGGTGGGGCTGAGGCGCTGTCAGGAATGTAGCAACAGTGGAGAGAGAAATATGCATGAACCCATGGACAAGAGGGGCCGACGACCGGAGTTGGAAATAGAAATCGATGGTTCGCTGAGAGGAGGGGGTCGATTCTGGAGGGTCCCAACCTGAAACCTTTCACCTCACTTCTGGAGGCAACAATCACTTCTGCCTGCTGGGGCTCTATGTTAACCTTTAGATGCTGAAGTACAGCGAGCAGCAGCATTGATCAGGTTCTCATAAGACAACAGAAAAAAAAAGTAGACCTTCCATGCTACGGAATATAAGGATCTTGGTGTTTTTGTTCTCGAGCGATGGGACCGGAACCGATCCCGGACTAGCAGAAGAAAATGCATGGATGGAATGAAAGAGCCGTCAAACTAATTCTACATAAGTGTGCTCATTGGAGATCTGCATGTAGTCGTAGAGGGAAAGTACTCTAGTGCCACCAGAAACGACAAGTAGTTTCAATATAACATGAAACGACAGCTGCTCCATGCTGGGTGCAGTTTCCATCAAAAAGGGGAATTGTCATAAAAATTAATATTCTATATTGATAGCTGATGGCTGAGAAGGACGAGAGCTCGTATACTACCTCCACCGAGCAGTATTATAGTGCCGAAATTTCACCATTGTCTTGTATTGGTTGTTGTCTGTCTCCTTTATTCTATTTTTGTCCTTCTTTCTTATTCTGTTTATCCCTATCTTCTGTTTTCAGTGCACCGTCCTGGAACAGCACTTCTAGTTTTGTTGTATTCTGTAAAATTGACGATAGAGCTTGTTATTTCTTATGTCTTATATTGCTACTGAGGTACATATAAACTCTTGTGGCTCATGAAGGAATATTTCTATCTTTTTCTCTTGTAACTTTTTGTTTTTTGATTGATTCGGCTATAATAATGAAATTAGCATTAGTTTCAGAGGAGTTGGATTTTCAGCCTCAGATGGATATGTTAAGCAGCACTTTGAGATTTGATCCAAATGTATAATTCGTTATAAATAAAATTTATTATTATTATTATTATTATTATTATTATTATTGTTGTCTATAATTCACTGTGTGGACACAGTTTCTGCTCGTTGCATGTTAAGGACACTAATTTCCCCACGGAAACTTGAATTTCTGATGGCACTGGGTTCAGAGAAAAAAGAAATAGCCATGCATTCCCTGTTACTAGACTCTCATTCTATCATCTTCATCATCATCATCTAGCTTCAAAGTGGTTATTTCTAGATATTTCTTGCTGAAGGTACCATTTAGCACTGTTTGGCACACGGGGACATATATGCATCTCAATGTAATGGCTTATCGTTGACATAACCCAATAACCTACTTGCAATTTTTATCACTGAATCAGTCATAGACGCTTAAGGCACATTGTTGCACAAACACACACAAGAGCTGCTGTTGCACAGATTGATGGAAGCGTTAGTATCAGAACATGCAATGCAGCCGCATTGCGGGGGCCATTCACAATATTAGGAGGTGGTTTGAATGTTATGGCTGATTGGTGTAGATTCTGCCAAAGTCTGAAAACTAAACAGGGGGAGACATAAACATCAGGACATTTTAGACTCAAAGAAGACAGGAAGTCAAGGATTTAAACGGCTCTGCATATTCAAAAGCTGATTTCATATATATGAAGTAAGTTGGTGGTTCCTGATTAAGGATCAAATTATTGATCAACAGCAAAGTGCTCTCTTCTATGCTTCGTGTAACAATTACTGATATTCAGGTCGGTCGGTGCCACACTTCTGTGCGTGGACGTGCATGTGGGTAATGATAATCTATAAGGCCTGGGCTGACTTGTGGAGTTAAGCAGGACTGTCAAATAATCAATGTAACCCCAGTCACTCTATTTTCGCTGATCAGCTTTGCTGTTCCATTTGGGATTCGTCCCTGATTTCTTGAATTGATCCAGGGGATTTTATAGACACATGTGCTTGACTGCCGTTGCACTCTGCTGAATGTTTGGTGGCATTGGGCTTGTTAATGATTTTTTTTGTCTTTGCATATTTATCTACTCAGACGGTGGTCCTAAAAGTGCATCACTAATGTATCTAACAGCCTAACAAATGGACTGCCTATACAAGATCATCTGAGTGACAGGGAGGGAGTGGACAGAGTGACGGTCCCAAATTGAAACTGATAATAGATCATATTTATTTATTTTGCCACTGATATCAATTCCTATGACATCATAATGACTCAGTGGACAGTGACAGCTTTACATTTAATCTTCTACCGGTCCCTGTCACATTTTTCCATTACATTTAGAATATTTTAATGTCATTGTCTCACGCGTCTATTCATCACGATACCGATGAATCCATGGAGTTATCAAGCTAGAAAGACAGACAATGTGAGGTGACTCTGCTGCAAACTCAACATCAGAACCAATTCAAGGAAGCAAGGAGAAACAGTGTTTAATGTTGCATTATCTCAATCTGATGCCAATGAACTGAAAACCAAACGGGTAAGCAGTGATTGGCCACTGTATGTCATAGGACAAGTAATGTCCAGAGGCAGAAGGGAGTGCTCTGAAAGATTACGTTGACTCAACATCTTGTTGACTAAACAACCATCACTCCAATTTCTGATGTCAAAGAGTTCCTAAAAGCACCAACGCTTTTACAGGGCAAAAACGAACCAGCTTGCAGATGCATCAACATCTAAGGAGAGAGGGAGGAGAACATTTGAAATGGAAACACACTCATCCAAACAGTCTACAGTGTACTGTTGTCTCACCACCGCATCAATTTACTCCTGATGAGATGCTGGAAGGAATCTTAGGATTAAGTCAGACCTGGATCAGGGCACCATTGATCTCCTGGATAGTCTGTGGTGCAGCTTGGTGGTTTCTGATGCACCGATACATGACGTCCCAGAAGTTCTCAGGTGGTTTTAGGTATGGGGAAAATGGGGACCAGTCAATGGAATCAATACCTTCAACTTCAAGGATGCATGCCAACACACTGTGACCACATGAGGCCCGGCATTGTCCTGGACCAGGAGGAACCCAGTGTCCTCTGCACCAGGGTAAGGTTTCACAGTAGGTCTGAGGAGTTCATCGGGGTACCTAACAGACGTCAGTGTATCACTGGCTAACACATGGAGGTCTGTGAGAACCTCCATGGATCTTCCTCCCCAGACCACTGACCAACGGCAAACCGGTCCTGCTGAATGATGTTCAGGCAGCGTATCGTTCGCCACGTCTGTGACGTGTGCTCAGTGTGAAGGTGCTCTCATCTGCGAATGCCAATCGAGCTGCACCATGTTGGGGTGTGAGGACAGGTCCCCCTAGAGGATATCAGGACCTCATGCCACCTTCAAGGAGTCAGCTTCTGACATCTGAGTCAGAAACATGAACACAAATAGCTCGCTGGATGTCATTTTTTCCTAAAAGTGCATCTTCCATCTCCTCCAGCTCCTCCAGCTCTTCCATCCTGGAGGAGCTGGACTACCTGTACAACCTGAACGGGCTGAAGATCCCACACCATGCTACCATTAGAGACAAGGAAACTTGCAGAACACAAACATAGAGAAGAATCCGTCAAGAAGGTTCAGGAGAGAGAAATGGCCTGTGGCCACTACTTGCATAACCAGAACCTTCTTGTTGGGTTCTCTTCCTGTTGGCTCTCCTGTCTCCTGATACTGATTCATAATCGCTTACATGAATGCTGATTAGCCACTATAGCTTTCTAATTTATATTTAACATAATCACCTGCCTAATATCGTGTAGGTCCCCAAGCTCTGTGATGCTGTGTGTGTTCTGACAACCCTCTATCAGAACCTGCATAAACAGTTTCACCCTGTGCTGCAGTGACTCTTTATGGGATCAGAGAATAATGGCTCGCCTTTACTTCCCATGAGCAGTTCACCACGCCATCACAATTGGTCCCTTGTTACTCAGATCTATGCCTATTATTCTACGGCATTTCATTTCATGAATTTTGTGTGCACAAACATTTTTTTTTTCTTTCCGCGAGCTAATAAATCTTGTGAAGAGAACACATTCTTTACCTGAGCAAACCAGAAAGACCTATTCTGGGCTCATTAAGTTCATTTCTGTGTTTCACAATAACAACATCTCTGCACAGTTATAGTCATTTGTTCTCTCGCAGATATCTTATCTCCGTGTGCTGAAACAAACCAGTGCACTCTCTCACTGTGTATCTCCCACACTCCTCAACTCTCAGGACCAAATGTTCACCTAATGCCTGAAACATCCCTCCAACCGCCCGGTGCCATGATAACAAGATAATAAATGTTGTTCTGGGCAAACCTGTCAGTGGTTATTCACAGACACACACACACACACACACACACGTATACATACTCACGCATTAAACTAAGAGCATGCACATTTTTCTTTCTAGAACTCACCAACGACCCTGAATCAGTGGGCGATGGAACCAAAGGTGCGACAACATCTTTTTAATTTTGATGACTTTAAAGGTTTAGTGCAAACGTGTCTGCTTGTAAATCACTGCAATTGTTACTTTCTTTTTTTTCTGCATCCTATTGTGGTACCCGGTACCAGTTTGCGACCCAGTAGCTAATGCTTTTGCGGCCCGGTTGGGGACCACTGATGAACACTCCCTGCTTGTGTTAGTAGGTGGCTGCAGTGTTGCAGAACCAGAGGCTGATGCAAGAAATAGAGTCAATATGATGCATCTATAAATCCCTCTGGAATAGAAGGTGAGTTCTCATTGAGCCTGGTCAAAGTGAGAAGAGAGGGGCGGAGTTAAAGATTAGGATTCTACCATGTTGTTGATTGGAGGGGTTCTAGCTTTTCTTTATCGCTCTTTTCTCACTTGATTACAAAACAATGTGTGCGGCTGTTCATCCACCCTGATGTGTGACTGAGCACAAAACTAATTCTTCTAGGTTTTTCTATATAGCGTGTTTCAGTATTTCCCAATGATTAGTTTCTCACTCTGTTAACGGACACAGATTTGAATATTGTGCATTCATGGATGGGGTGTAGAAAAATGTATGGTACTCCACGCTTTCTGACAAGTATTCTTTGACTGGGAGACTAATTGCAGGGGTTATACTTCTTGCTCGAGGAATTAATTGTTATTTTTCAAAGCTTTACTGTTGGCAGCAGCATATTTAAAAGTTATACTTTCAGGAATCCCGCCCCCCCCCAACCCAAAAAAAAAAGACAAACAAAAGAAAAGATCTACTGGAAATATGTGATGCAGTCTGTATCTGCAGCGTTACCTGCACCTTTTAACTTTATAGTAATTGGTTGTGCTGGGGAGGAACCTGAGGGTCAACGTTTGACAGCATGAATGTAGCCCCCAGCTGATAAAGGTGTAGGTTAGGACTCTATTACACCATAGCATTACATAACTTTCTAATCTCCCTCTCCTCTGCTCTGTCTGTGTCACAGCCTGTGTGTTTGCATCGACAAGGGTGGGCCTGACACACACACACACACACACTCACACACACACAGGACAAAGAGGTTAACAGCAGAGAACGGTATCATGATTGTGTTCAAGCAGCAGAGCAGCATTGCATCGCTGTCAGGAGAGGCAAACCGGGCCCAGGACAATTTGGTGAAGGCTCTTTCCAAACAGCCACTCAAATTGGCACATTTTGCAATGAAGACTATAATCCCCCATAATCCTCCTCTGAAAACACCATCCAGTGCACGTCTGACGCCTAATAATACATATTATGTTAGTCAGTGTCAGCGTCATGAGAAATGGAGGAGGAGAAATGGATCCATAGTTGCCAGTGGCAATAGGAATAAAAAAAAAACACACCTTGATCAGACTGCTGTTACTTGATGGACTGTCTGCAGGCATATGAGCTAATGTTGATCAATTAATTGATTATGCCCTTGTAAATACGCTTTATCTCCCCCAAAAAAAAAGCTAAACACTTTACAGACACACTGATATAAGCGATATTAAAAACAAGTCACAAATAAAAAATTTTTTTTTCACAATACAGAATCTATCGATCAAACTTGGTCAGCGCCGTCATCTTGGACAGCAAGGGTATTTCCCAGAAAGCCCCCAGTCCTCTGCGTTGTACAAACAACCCACTGGATTAAAGTCCCCAAATTAAAATCAAAGCTATGACTGAAATATAAACTATGACAGTTAAATATGATTTATAAAAGATAGCTCTCCTTGAGTCGATTCAGGTGCACCACATCTGCCGCGGCGAGTGCTTCGTGTTAACACGATAACTCATAACCTATTTCATGGATCATTCTCAGATTTCAGACCCACGTAGACATTAGTACGAGGAAGAACTGGATTGATTTTGATTAAGGTCATATATATATTTCCAACATTAGGGGGAGATCTATCCTCAAAAGTTTTCAGGGCCATTATTTTTCAATCATTTTTCAATTTCAAACGTTGGCCTGATTTAGTCCGAATTATAATAATAATAATAATAATAATACATGTCATTTATAACGCATTTTACATTTGGATCAAATCTCAAAGTGTTACAAAGTAAAAGCAGATAAAAGCATCAATAAAAAATAAAATAATAACTATATAAAAACCTGACCAAAAAGCAGCAATGTTAATTAAAGTTATAGGTTCTGCTAAAAAGGAAAGTTTTAAGTCCTTTTTTAAATGTGTGTCGTCTGTGGAGCCCTCAGATGGTCAGGGAGGGCATTCCACAGACGAGGGGCAGCAGAACAGAAGGCCCGATCACCCATGGTGCTGAATTAGGTGCATATGAATCAGTCCGAGGAGATATATTATTAAATTCGACATATTTTACTCTAATAAAATATGTTTTTGGGACATAACTATTTCTTATTTGAGGAGTTTAATCAGGGGGATTGCTTGGATGATGCAGTTCTAACTGAATTCAGATGAATATTGTTGCATGTGAAAGATCTTCATGGCAACTTCATAGTCTAAATCCTTAATGGAATTCCTCTCTTTCCATCCTTCATCCTTTTTTCCAGCGCAGAAGCTTTTGTTCACTGACTCCTCTAACGGTTTGACTGACAGTAATCATAAAGCTTTCTGTCACTTGCTAAGTCTCGGCCGTTGCCTCCGAATGGAAACTAAACCAAGCACAAGCCAATCAGATCAATGGTGCTCATAAAAATGTCCAGTAAAAATGATGGCACTCTTCACCTGAACCAGAAGGACACATTTATAACTTTCGCAAGATTCAGAAAAGTGAAGATTTTATAGACTCCTCGCTGCAGCGCCAGTAATTGAAGCAAGTGGTAGGTGGGGAGCTTGCCATCCATAACATATTGAGAAGCCCTCCGGTAACTCTGGCAGGGCATTTTACTGCTCATCAAAAGGCGTTTGGAAGCTATTAATCAACAGCAAAATCACTCAGGAGGTATTTCACCTTGAGGGACGGAGAGAAGCAGGAAAGCCCAAGCAAACAGAGGGAGGAGATCGAACTAAATGAATTATTTTATCGCTTTGAGGATTCCTGAGGTGAGCAAGTTGGAAGCGCTGGCTCATGAACAAATTAATGTTTCTTTAACAATTCAGTGTGTACAGCCTCCGTGACCACTGAAGGCTATGATAAATCTATTATCCAAGAGGTCGGGAAATGTTTGAAGAGATTTAAAGAGTAAGAGAGAGTGAGGGTTAAATGGCAACAGTCCGCTTACTGGGTAGGAGCGGTGTCTTTTCAATGGCAGGTACAATCCATCCCCCGGAGAAGTATTCACTGCAGTTACAAAGACTCTACTCCTCTCTTACGTAGAAGAAAGAATTTTTATCCAAGTTCAATACTGTGGTCCATCTGAAAACTTCAAAGACACTACAGTTTGAAGAAATGAGGAGTTGACTGAATGTACTATGAAGCTGTCTGCTGGATCGACAGAAAGGATTTTGAGGATTGGTGCATCTGGAAATCTGGGCTCATGACAAATGCTGGTCAAATTGAATCCATTTCCAGATGTTTTATATCAAAAAATATGTGAAGTATAGTCTTATAAGTAGTCAAATATGTGTAAAGCGTCTCTATTTATTGAGACTCTATATAATTGCTGTTCATTCGACGATGTTTAACCAGCCTGAGTAACTGTAATGGTCACTTAACCCTGCTGTTGTTTAAATCCGGCCTGTTTCTCAAGGTTTAATATCAGAGGTATGAATGAATGGTCACTACTCGTGGTAAATTGTTGAATCAAATATGTAACATCGGTTCAATCACAGAAGACGGAGAATGAGGCTCAGACTTTTTCTGGGAGATGGTGATCGAAGGGTCTCTAGCCTGAACAGCAGCATGGAATACCCCCGCTATGGAGTCCGGATTTTGGTGGTGGTGGCTGATGACTCCTCTGAGGCTGATGACTGATAAGGTTGATGGATCTGTGAGGACTGGGCGGCGATGGGGAGGTGGAGGGCGTATGAGCCAGCAGCATGATGGGAGTCATTTTTTCAGAGCAGCTGATGGTGATGGGATCAGTATGCAGATGAGACAAAGTGATGGATGACACAGATGGATCAGACTACCTGAATGAGGCAGCTGATATTAATTGAGGGGTGTTTACCAAGCATAAGCCAGTTCATCAGCGCACCAACACAGACAGACGGACGACCATTCATGCTCTCATTCTCACCTTTGCTTAATCATCCCTTTTAAAAAGTCAGAGATATTACGGAATCCTCATCTTCCTCACAGATCTTTCGTGTTTACGCGGTAACTCAAAAACTATTTCATGGATCATTTCCAAATTTTATACCGACACAGTCCTTACTGTGAGGAAAGACCATGTCTGTATAAAATACCTTCATGGTTTGGAGAAAAGTCGGTTGTACATTTCCAACACTTTTGTGGAACTTTATCATCAAGAGCTATCGTGTCATCATTTTTCCAACCATTGGTCCGACTTAATCCAAATGTGGTGCACATGAATCAACTGGAGGAGATCCCTAGCTCTTGGGAACAACAGCGTAGGCTTGGTTTAGTCATTAATTCACCTCTATTTGCATTTTTTTGGCTTGTGGGAGGAAGCCTGAGAACCCGGAGGGAACCCACAGGAGAAAGCAGTCACTATATCTTTCTTTAAGGGAGGAATTACAGAGACAGTCATTGTAGGAGAAAACAAACTAAATTAATGTGATACTGTAAAATACTGAAGCCTACAATAAAATGTGTGCATGCATACTTTCCTGCCCAAAGGTACAGAAGATGGGAACATCCTGGACAAGTCGGTAAGCTAAGCTAACGGCGGCTGCTTTGTCCTCCTCCTCTTTGTTTAACCTTTGTGACTCACATTTTTATTTTTCACTTCTGTTCTGTTTTTGTTTTTATTTTGAGAATTTTGCCAGTGATTAATTCAGTTTTTGGAAAGATTATGTCCTTTAGATGGAATTCTGTCATTCCAACCCCAGATCCTTTGATCCTTTGAAGTGATAATTCACTTTGTACACTAAATTATTCCTCACAGCATGTCCCATTGGTGAGCAATTTTTGGATCTCACTGTCATCAGAGAAAAAGAAATAAACTGCATTCCTAGTTCTTAAGCTTTCATACGGGAGTCTTGTCTTCAAAATGGATTTTACATTTTTAGATCTGAAGGAGGCATATATTAAGGAAGGAATTACCCGAAAATAAAATCCTGAAAATAAGTAAATATTCAGGTTTTATGATCACGACTGGTGTTACAAACAAACACGCATTTTAAACTTCTTCCAAACTATTCCATTACCCTCTTTTATACGCACAGCACATTTATAATATCAGTTGGCAGCAGAGCATTTCGCTGCAAGGTTAAAACAGGGCAAATTAAACTTAAACACATAACGCCTCACCTCAGCACAGATTAATGAGTGGGATGTGCTTGAACGACCCCGCATAATGCTGTAATATAAGGCTGTAGAGGAGGCGTTTTCAAGCTAAGATCCTTTTCCCACACACAGTCGGAGCTGAGAACTCCGTCTAACGTAGATAAGTTGTTGCAAAGGGCTTCGGGGTCTTCACAGCGGGATTTTCGCCAATTCAGGATGCTCTGCATGCAAGACGATCCAGACATCCGGCAGCATCTTCGGATCGGACTAATCTTTAACTGGCTCGCTTTTGGATATTGAAGAACGTTAACTTATAGAGATAGTAGCGCAAAAGGCCAATAAATACATAGGTTAAAGTCCCTTTCACGACGATACAGACAATAAGAGAGGATTAATCATCGCTGCAGTTCTTCAATGAGGAATATAATAAAGTGTTGATTCTCTTCAGCTCAAGAATTCTCTTGAGCCGTATTCACACGGGACTAGTATTCCTCGGGGTACTGTAGCAGTTTGTAATCATTTTAGATGACGCTTGTTATATTAAGACCGTTTGAATGTGCCGTACCAGTAATTTGTCTGTAAAGCTGAAATTCCACTGAAAATATTTCACCAAACGCAGAGGTCATGTGATATTTTATGATATTTCCCAGATGAGTTATGCTGATGTGCTGTGGACATAATCACATACTGACATCCAAGCCGAGACGCTGCCCTTTGCACTGACAGCTGATCTGGTTGCAGCGGCGGATTTTACGCCCCCCCCCCCATCATATCTTGGGGGGATAATGTCAGTAAATTCAAGTAAAATAAAGATTTGGCTCATCCCATGCGTATGCAGTGGACAAAACAGACACGAAGGTATGAATTCTGAATGAGATGAGGTCATCGGATCTTATTAATATTTATGCAAATCAGCCTGTAGAAGTGATACATGGTTCTTGTTTGCATTAAATGACATTTTCATGTTGAAAAAACAAAATTGGTTCTTTTTTTTGGCAATTAAAACAATGAGTTTCAATGTTTTTATGTAAAAGTAAAAGGTTTTATGATTACATTATTATATTTAGGACATGAAACTTAGCTGTATGTACATGCAACATTATTGTATTTAATAAGTGAAATATAGATGTTGATTTGATCACATGATTTTTTTATGTTGAATCAACAAGATAGAAGCCGATTTGACAATCGAAACAAGGGTTTCATTGCATTAACCTAAAATATAATGTTTTTGGAATCGCATAACTACGTTTAGTACAATCAACATGATCGTGTTCAGTAAATAAAACAGAACTTTGTTGATTATATTCAACATGAAGGTGTGATATCACCCTTGATGAAGCGAGTTTGGTTACATTTGTTGAATATTATTTAGTAATAATTAGTTTTTTAATCTTTTTTTCCATTTTGTAAAGCTAATCTCGTGGCACGGGTTCAGTAAATTAAGTAAATGTTTTATTTCTCGGAGTGTACGGACAATTTTAGTGAGCTGTGGGAGGAAGCTGAAGTACTCACGCAGAGCTGGGGAGAACATGCAGGAGGCCTCCACAGAGAAAGGCCCAAAGAGGAATTAAACCCAGAACCTTCTGCCCTTGAGACTAGTGTGCTAACAACTACGCCAGGAAGGCAGGAGGATTTTCTCTCTGGTACTTACTGCCTGAAATGACAGAATCAGACGGTATAAATTTACCACGATCAAACCAACATTTTGCTGGGGGAAAAATTATCACATGGGGAAAGAAAAAGCTGACTCCTCCACTAATTATCTCACTTACATCACTTCATCACTGGCCGACCCAGGAGGCAGCAGAAAGGGGAAAACCAAGATGAGTCATCATCACATATGTACATATACACGGAAGATTAGAGAGATAAATACCATACATGGATTCCCATTAGCTTTCACACTTTCAAAGCTAATTAATTCATACCAATGTGGCGAAAAAAAGATGACAACCTGGTGGTGACAGTTTATTCTAAATGTTGTTTCACACCGCAGCAGATTCATTAAAAATAACAATAAATCGCAGCTAATTTCATTCGCAAACTAATATTCCCACAACTTTTTTCTATTGTTTACGTGTGAATGCTTTAAACTAGAGAATTACACAGATTAGAGGGTTTGTGGCAGAGAAACTAAATTGTCGGGCATCAGCAGTGAGTTGAAAAGGCACTTTGATGTCTTACTGTGTTTCTTGGTCCGTCAGGGTTTATTCATGACAAAAAAATACATTAAGTAAATAGAAAATAGGGCTGTTAGAGGAAAGATAAACCAAGACATAGTCAGCCTCAGTCAGACATGAGGCCATCAAGCTATTTTTGTTGTATTATGTAGTTTCTTGAAATATTGGCTGTTTTTTTTGGTCTTTTTTTTAGTAGAATAAATGTAAAGCGAGGTTAAGAATTTAGCTAAATTGTTACTCGTACATCCCAATCATCCGTTAATGCAGATCAATGAGCCTTAGGTGCCCATCACCCTGGCGCCTGTCCACCAGTTGTCCTTCCTTAGATCACTGGAAGCAAAGAACACCCAAGAAGACCGACTTACAGTTCATGGGGATGTTTGAAGATGAGAACAGCCTTCAGAACAGCTGATGTGAAGTGGTTCAATCCACTCAGAGTTGGTGAACACCGAGTTGAACGGGTGCGTGGACATATTAGGAATCGATGAAAAGCCATCATCAATGGAGCGTAGATACTGCGATTCGCCATGGCAACCAGTGAGACGCGGCGGTACTCCATGCTAATTAAGCAGGACGTTTTAATGCACTCACGAAAGCCTATTTATTTAAAAAAATGAGATGCGGCTTCATCAGAGACGGAGAGAACACTTGCGTGGGATTGAACATTTGCCTGAATTAATGCATCTACTAGTTTTACCCTTTTTTCCCTGAATATTGTGGTGACAAAGTGGAAGAATAAGCGCGTGAAAGCCGCCCCCGCCAACCCCCGGGATGAGCCGAGGCGGGTCACGGGACGTCAGCGAGGACTGCTTTTACTGCAGCAGGCATAAAGTATATCCCTATAAACTTGATGGACGGCAGATAGATTCATCATGATATCTCGCTTTAACTTTAAACATTTATAATATCAGCGTCCGACTTTTCAGGGAGGTGAGCGACGTCCACAGTGTGAGATGTTTCAGATGCACAGTTGAAGAACGTCCTTCAGAGAAGTCATGGAATAAAAGGAAGTTCAGTCTGGGTCTCCCAGTCCTCGCTTGGCGTCAGTAAATGAACATGACAATTGATTGACTGACACGCTCTGATCAATAATCAAGATCAATAATCACTAAAATTGAAAATGATCGTGAAATTGACTTTTTTTTTCACTATCAAGAGCAAAACTACATGCAATATTTTCTAAAAACATACTTAGCAAAAACTAATATCATACAAACTAATAGCAAAATAACCCCAAGCCAAACATATTAACCTATATTCATAAAGGAATGCAGTCAGAAGCCGTGACTGAACCCTCCATCTGAAGAAAAAAAAGACAGGGGGGCTTGAAATAATGAATTAACTATGTCCATTCTAAAGAGCTCCTCAGTGCGTTATTAAAAATGAGTGCGGTGAAACAACTGAGCTGAAATGTTTTTTCCTGTGAATTAATTCACCAAAGAATTATTCATGTAATTGACACCCATGTCCAAAAGCAAATACTCTCTGAAAGTACCTCTTATATAAACTTCAATCGAGGTTTTGCAAAAAAAAAAAAAGAGAAAAGAAATCAATGGCTGTACTGATAAAACGTTTCACTGAGAGATGACTCCCTCTATGAAAGTGGGCCGGATGTCCAGATGGAAGTCTTCAGGACATTTTATAAAGGTTAATGTGGCCCTGGTTCTGGAGTCACAGACGGGATTTCCTGCCACACTTTCAGGAACAAATCGTGTTTTTGCACAACGACTCTCTATCAAACGCTCTGTGTTTTGCATATTCTCTGAAAGATCTCCCCCTCCACCCTTCACATCAGCAGGTGGATCCATGAGTCCCTTTAAAAAGGGAGGTCGAGCCGCTGTCAGTCAAAAACTAATTTCACCGATAACCTCTAGGATTTGTCACTTTATTAAGGTTTAATATGCTTTAAGCCGGCTTCTCTCGTGGAGAAGAGCAGCGTCTGACCTCCGACCTCCGACCTCCTCACCCGAGCTCAGCCCACTCCCCCTGTAGAGGAATGTCATTTTGGCTGAAATGAACCTGCAGCACAATCCCACATTCCAACGAGGCCTTCTGCGGATTCAGGCTCTGAATAGTTACTTAGTAACTTATAATACTCAAACATGGATGATTATATCTTCCTTCAGCGATGTTCTAACCTTTACAGCAGGTTGTTTGGTCAGTCTACCTCCCTCGTAATGACAGCATGAGGTCATTCGCTGAAATCAATGATTTATCAATAATTGACATTTGACGTTGTTCATTGGTGAAATTTATACGGCTGCCACTAACGAATATTTATCCATCGATTAATCTATAGATTACTATATTGATTAATCGATTGATCTTAATGCCGGACAAAGTTCATGTGCTGTCATTTCATTCAGACAAATGTGGCACAATAACAAAATGTAGACACAGTTCTACAAATGTACACACGCACATGTACACATTCATACAGTACACACACACACACAGACACACATGTACACACACAGACACACATGTACACACAGAGACACACATGCACACACACGCGCACACACACCGACACACACACAGACACACATGCACACACAGAGACACACATGCACACACACGCACACACACACGTACACATTCATAGAGTACACACACACACAGACACACATGCACACACAGAGACACACATGCACACACACGCACACACACACGTACACATTCATAGAGTACACACACACACACAGACACACATGTACACACACGCACACACACGTACACATTCATAGAGTACACACACAGACACACATAGACACACTCACATACACACATGTACACACAAAGGCACACACGGGCACACACGGACAAACACATACACACATGTACATACACACACAGACACAAGTGCACACACACACAAAGACACACATGTACACACATGGACACACACGGACAAACACAGACACACACGTAAACACCAACAAAGTATTTCTTGTTCCAAACTAGCCATTACCAAAGTACCATTAAGCTCCTGGACAAAAGGTGCTGCTGTCATTGTTTATGTTACACCAATCCATTCTAACATAGCTGACATTTTAAAACGACTGGCGGTTTATTGAATCAGTGGGGGACAGGAGGGATGGTCTATTTGTCAAGGTGAGATACTCACAGGTGCGAGTGCACTTTACAAAATTGAACAAAAATGAATCAAAATGTAAAACGTGTATGAAAATAGGTTGCAGGGTGTAAAGGATGTGACACACAACGTCATGGAACACTTAGCATTGGATAAATCCGACAAGATCTTCCATTACATCCTCAAGTGTAGCCTCTCGGCTGTGACACAGTGGAATTTGCCAAATCAAACCATCATCACCTAATCAAGGTCAATACAACATTTAACTTCCTTACTCAATCGTCAAAGGTCAAACTGTCAAGTCAAACCCATTCACCGTTTCTAGACCAAGCGAGAGCAGCGGTCTGTCCGAAGCCTGTCACGGATTTTATTGTAAAGATTTACGGCCCGTCTGATGAAGAGAAAATCTTGTCGACTGATCGTTAAAGGAAAAGGAATTAACTCGAGGAGTCTCAGTTGTCTTACATAAATTCATGGTTTTATTACGGACTGATCTGTTATAACAGAGAAGAACCCGCCTCGCTCAGACACCAGTCTCACCCCGGAATGTTGCCACTCAGATCCAGCAGGATCATTCCACGCTCACAACGTCAGGGCCAATCTGCCAGGTCATGCTGTGTTGCGTCGTTCAGACAGAACGGTGCACACATCGTTCGCCAGACAGAGATTTCAGAGGGGCAAAGGGAATATTTTCATTTCCCTATCACCTTCACAACCGTAGAGCCCAGTAGGTTAATGTGTGCTAACCGAGTTAGCGTGGCATAAATCACTGATATCAAGTGCTGAGTTCTGTCATATCAAAGTTAAGGCTTCCACAGAGTCCAGTGGGTCTGGGCCACAGGCCGGTGGGAAAATAGCAGTTTATGTCATGCATATGTTCCCGGAAATGTTACATGATACTTTTACCGTTACTTATGGTAACATGTTGGTAAAGCATAACATTACAACCAGCAACTGATGAGATAATTAACATTGAATATCTCGTTACCATGGCACCTGTCAGTGGGTTTGATACATTAAGCCGCAATGGAACAGGTTGTCCTGAATTAGATGTGTTGAAAAAACAAATTAGTTCATGTAAGGATCTTATCAACTTCGATAGGGTCCAAAGTGTGATGACTACACAACTGGGTCAGAGAATCTCCAGAACTGCAGTTCTTGTTGTTCCGGTATTTTTGAGAACCTAAGTGTTCTAAAGAAGTACAATTGATGGTGATAGGGTCATGGGAATTCAAGGCTCATTGAAGTGGATGGGGCCCCACAAGTTACCCCCACACAATATGGGGTAACTTGTGGAGTCTTATCTCACAGAGGAGATACTGTTGCACAAATTGTGGAAAAATTAAATGCAGTTTCTGATAGAAAGTTGTTAGAAGAGGGGACCCACACAATATGAGGCAGGCATTTTTGAGATTATGGATATTACGCCTGACCAGTTTAATTCTATCAATCATTTTCAAGCTGTGGATAGAATGAGCTGCAAGAACAGAAAAGAGGAAGGGGTTATGGTGAGAAAAGAGATTCTATTAGAAGGAGTCCGTTGATGATCCTGCAGCGAATCCTAAATAGAAATTGAAGGATAGAGAATTGCAGTGGCTTACACCTGTTGCATACCTAACTTCCACTGGTATTGCTGTGTTCTTTTTCTGTCAGCCCATATTGGTACATTATTGGTTTGTTTTTGTTTAGTCTGATATTGGCTCAAGTGTTCAACTAATTGTTCAGGTCTGTATTTAAAAATTATATTCTCAGGGCCATGAAATTGGAGAGGATGTCGATGAAGATCCATACAGACTCTTCCCACACACTTCCAGTAACAAAACCTTTTTTCTTTTTCTTAGACATACTTAACATAAAACAGAACTTTTGTTAAGCTTAGACTCAAAATCTTCCTGGTCCAGTATGGGGAATTACCCATAACGTTTACTTTCATAGAGACTAAGACTCTCCTCGGTGAAAGTCATGTGACTGAGCCATCATCGAATGTCGATATCCATCCAAACAGGATTTCGTTGTACTGTATAATTTTTTTTGCTGTATTGTGTTGTGCTTAAAAAATACTTATATTGTCCAAAACGGACCTGCATTTGTTTCCAAACATGTTGAAGGGTCACATCTGAGTCACGCAGGCGTGACAAACCGTTGGTATTTGACAAGTTGGGAATGATTCGGGGCTCAACAAATAGTTGAGACGCCAAAAAAGGCGGAGAGAGAGTATAAGACGGACGGATGTTGAAAAGGAGCATTTGCCACACAGTTGATGCAGCAGCTATTAGACCAGGATGGCTCAATTTAAACAATTGGCACAGACAACATACAATTTACTGTTGTGACTAGTTCATCATTGTCAAACTTCTTATTTCCTAAGGTTTTCACTCCTGCTGAAAATAAAAATGAGAACACTCGTTATCTTTAATTTGATTTCATGGTCATGTAAAAGCCCACTCACTTGACCGCAACCTTCTGGTAGAGCACAGAGCCTCACATCTTATATTCAATCCACAGTGACATAAGCTCCACTAAAATAGTACTGCAAAAAACTTCATTAATTACTGCCCAAATTTATTAAAAATGATTAAATAATTAAAATAATCGTGCGAAGGTTTCAAACCTCTACGCCGGATGAAACCACTTGTTCTTTGGAATGATTGATGTTGTGGATGGATTTTAACATGCCTTAAAAAAAATGCCCTTATAACATGATATGAGTATTCTTGTTGTATGAAAATTAAAAAAATATTTTGATTTGTTTACTCAGGGCTCAAACAAAAGTGTTTGCGTGACACAACGGGCTACAAGCCTCTAAGAACGCCCCCCCCCCTCTGTTACTTAAACTCGATTGTATAAAGGTAATTGCTGTGCAGCAAATCATTTGCATATTTATCAATCTATTCTCGAGAAGACATGTTTGGTTTGCGTCTCCTTTGTATACCTGAGCTGTCAGATAAATGGCTTTGAATTGAACCTGCACCTGTTTGAAATATCAATACCCCATAAACGTCCGTTGTATTTATATCTTCGTACAAAAACCGCATTCCAAAATGCTCTGTATTGCACACTGATTGATTGCACATAAACTCCGGGAGCATTACAGGTAATCTCGCCATTGGGAATTCAATCAGAAATAAGTTATCTTCAGGCTGCAGACGCTCAGAGCACAGCCAACGCTCGACAGATAGCGACAGAAAAAGACAACTGCAGAGGAGTAACTGTACACTCATTTAAATACATCTCCACTCCAGTGAAATACTGTGATAGTGGGTGCTTCAGCCATCAGTTGACATTTCCTGGTCTGAGGTGTGACATTGAGTGTTTATGAAGCAGCTAGAATACAGATCACCAGTAATATTAAAAACTATATCCCCTGTTAAAAGAGGGGAATGAAATATATAGGGTTACTCCTGATTATACGTAATATAAGCATTTGTCAGGTGCTGCAGGTGTTTAGTGGGGAACGATGATGTTGACCTCAACACTGGCTCAGCAGCCAATCAAGGCTGAGGATCGGGATGCGGTAGATACTGGTGTGTTGGGCCAGGATCATGCAGCTAAACCCAAACCTGTGCACAGAGCCCCCCAGAGTGCAACTGCCCGACCAGCACCCCCAGAGTTCACAGGCACACTACCAGGGGCACAAGGCAGTAGGGGCCCAAAGACACACCCTATCGCCACCCAGGTCCAGTGGCGACCGCCGGCCCTGCTAGTTGATGTTAAATGCTACTGTCTGCAAACTGCTAGTAGCTGCTATCTGCTAGTAGATGCTATCTGCTGGTTGATGCTAACTGCTAGTAGCGGTTTTGAAGTCTTTGGATGCGACCCACACACATTACATTTCAACATGGCATCCCAGCCTCAATCCGCCTCACACTCATACAGACATGTGACTCGCTTTTGTTGCTCCATCTTCATTGCGTTTAACAATAGTAATAATAGTAATAACGATAAAAAATTATATTCAAAGACCCTATGATATGTAGGAATCAGGGACTGGGTCCAACTGCTGGTCTTCTGATTGAGATGACGACTGCTCTACTTGGATGGGGGGGTAACGGTCCACCTGGCCCACCTTGAAAAGGCTGTGTGAATGGGGTGTATTGGGTCATTGCAGTGATTTGGCTTTGAAAGAAGTAATACTGCTGAAAAAAAACAAATTGATATTTAAATATGTCTGTTTGCAATGTCGAATTGTCTTTTTGCCTCTTTGAACTGTTTGTGCCGCAATACAGACAGAAATATCCTCCGATGGATTTCATGGATTCATGGATAGTCTAGATTTTTGTTTTACGCTTATGATGGCAAAATATAAATAATATACTGTTTTTTTTCTCTATTCCCACTTGATATCCTTTAAAGATGTCAGAAGAAATTGCTGTGCTTGTTAATTTCTGGAAAATCTGCTAAATCTAGATTTGACTGTCCAAAGTTGATGAAATAGTCTTATAGAACAGCCAAGCCTGAATCAACTATTGTCAGACTTCTAAACAGGATGTTGGAAAAAAGAGGGATAAGTTGATGGACCAAGCTGTCGATGTTCGCCCCGGCACCCCAGTTAGCTCCACCCTTTCCCGAGAGATGCCTTTGAACGCATCTGATTGGAGAACATGTTTGTTCAATGCTGAAGCGGTCCAAGTTGCATTGGCCGGGACGACGCGTGCCTACCAAAGAGGCTTTCTAAGGCGAAGTGAAATATGGCTAGAGCTTCCACAGAGGACAAAAAGGAGAAGAACAAAGACAGGCGGAAGGCCTCTTCAAAGAAGAATCAATCTTGACTCCCAGAAAGACCCTGATCCACTCTCAAAGTCAGAAGAGTAGAAGAGAAGAAGTGGACACTTCAGCAGCTGAGCAGCAGAGCGAAAATCAACTGTCAGTCCGACTCACCCTCAGTAATCTCCTGTCCTCACTACAACAGGTAGTCTAGAGTGCAGATTGCATTGATCAGCCATCTTCAAACTCACAACAACCAATGCAACAAATCTATCTTAGATTTAATTTAATCCTGGTGTAAATTTAATAGAATTCATTCCTTTTCCTATGGAAAGACTCGTCCTTGACTTTTATGTGTTGGAAGCAGGTGCGTACTAAATGTTTTCGACACGGCGACAAGGACATGGGCCCCCAAAGCTCATTGATGCTCCTGGGTAGTGAGGGCGAACCCATGGAATTTATATCCATGGATATAATTGGATTGGATTTTTTTGTAATTTTTTGGTTTTAAGTAGGTCATTTTGAACGGAATCATGTCTGTATGTGTAATGTTTGATCATCAGGAGCTTTGATGTCATCTCATAATGATCTCATTTTGTGATTAAGTAGTGATGTGATTTTAGGTTAATGTCATTTCTGTGGAGTAGGTTTTCATATTCCTGAAAAGTCGGTGAAAGGCGCCGTGTCCGCCTTTTATCTCCAAAAGTTTTTGGGCGATAATTTCTCAACCGTTGGTCCAATTTTGTCCAAATTTGGTGGAAATTAATTGAATTGAATATAATTGAATATCTTGTTTACATACATATATCAAATTTAACTCTATTAGTTCATATCTTTCTAACTAGAGGGAGCTATTTTACCAAAACTGTTTTACAGATATAACTTTCCATTTAATTCAATTGCTTGTTCAACGCAGGGGATTGGGAGCTTTTCAGGGACATACCTTTACTGTTCGGGACAACAGCGTAGGCCTAGATTAGAAAGGATTCTTATTATAACTAGACCTAAAGGTATGTCCCCAAAAAGTCCCCAATCCCCTGTGTTGTACAAGCAATTCTCCTGATTGAACCCCTGAAATTAAATATGAAGTTATGTCTACAGATCTTTTTGTTAAAAGCTCCCGAACTGAGTGACATATGAACTATTAGATCAAAATATAATACAAACAAGATAGATCTCCCTGAGTCAATTAGTTTGCACCAAATTTGGTCTGAATCGGACCAACAATTGATAAATGTGGTCAAAAAATCCTTTTTGGACCACACTAGCTCCCTCTAGTGTCAGAAATATGCAACTGGGCTATCCCACAATATACTATATTTTCCCTTCCACTAAAGTCTATATAAGTATAACGTTTGAAAATGATCCATGCCATAGTTTTTGAAGTATGCCATGAAGACAGTGTTTTTCATAGAAAAGCTCATTTAGTGAGTAAAATAAGAACTACTAGAGTAAAATAAAAACAGAAACAAGAGAGATCTCATTGAGTCAATCGACATCCCCTAAATCTGGACTTAATCCAAGCAACAGTCAGGAAATTACATAAGAAAGACGGTGTTCTGTAAAAAGCGCCTACTAGTGAATAAAGTATGAATCATTATAGTAAAATGTGATGTATACAAGATAGATCTCCTCATGTTTATTCATAAGCACCAAATTTGGACTGAATGGGACCAACGGTCGAGAGATTTTGGCCCAAAACTCCTAGAGATAAAACACACTCTCTGTTTTAAAAACAAAACAAACATGAGGAGTGGGCTAAGATTCCTCAGAAATACTGCCAGATGCTGGTCTCTGACTATCCATCAGCACGTCAACGCAGTCGAAGGGTCTCTAAGCGGTATTATAGACGCTTGTTACGAATCATTTAGTGACTGTGACCATTAGGAAAACTAATATTTTACGTTGTATTTGTGAAAACACTCATTGAAACAGTTCTGCTTCGATTCACTTAATGGATATCCACTGGGGTAGAATAACTTTGTTTCCAAACGGAGGGTTGACTGCAGCTCAGTAGGTAGAATGGTCGCCCCCTTATTAGATGATGGGCAGTTCAAACCAGACCCCTGCAGTCTACAAGTCCAAGCATCCTTGAGCAAGATTCTGAACCCCAATGAGCTCCCGCAAGAACAAATTTCACCGTGAGGCACATTGTCTGATTGTGATGAAAGCTTCTTCTTCTTCTTCCTCCTCTTCCGTTTGCCCCCTCGGACCGTATTCTTCCTGCTGTGACACGTTGAAATGTCTGTGCAATCAGTCCATCACCGACCATCAGAAACCCCCACAGACAGCTCAGTGCTGCACAATCTTCTTGGCTTCTAACTTTGTGGGAGCAAAGTAATGTTGAGATGTCAACCCTAGAGTGATAGGATTTGCCCGGCTATTAAACTTTCCTTTCCGCCGTTTGAATCTAAAAACCTTTGAAGAAAAAACTCTGTAGTGATACCTCTATAATTCTTTTTGCTTATTTCTGCTGTTTTCAACATTTTTCATTGGGAAAAAGAGATCGTCTCCCAATCCAAAGATTGGAAAGTCAGTGGACTGACTCCATTGGCCATCATGTCCTAGGGTCCTTGAGCAAGGAGCTGAACCCAAACGTGCTCCTCAGGCGCTTCAAAGCTCCTCAGGGGTGGGTTCAAATACAGATCAATAATTTAACTATGTTTTTCTGTGTATAATTAAAAAGGTGATAAAACCTTCTATTCTGTTCATTTCATCTTAATTATCCCAATGTCCACGATCAAGAATGCCCGATCCTTTTTACGTGATCATAAATAAAATTACAATCACACTGTTGTAAATGTTGTGTCCTTGGAGCTCTGCTGTCATTTCTAGGACCATCCTCTTCCTCTGGTTCTTCTTGGGAACGCCGTCAGCAGGTTTCCCTTTACACACCTGCATGTTCCAGGCATAACTCGTCTTCGCATCACATGCGGCCCATAACTCTATACCCCACTGTGTTGGTTTACTCTGCATGTACTGTCTGAATGGGCATCGTCCCCTAAAAGTGACAAGACGCTCATCGACAGTGATGTCAGGACCCGGGTTGTAAATTAGTGGCAGGCCCACCACCCACTCCTGCCAGACAACGATGTTTCTCCTTTGACATCGTTGCGTGAAAAATAGGACGACCAGACTCTGAATCCCACAGGCTGGTTGTAGATTAATTCCTTGATCAGTAGACACCATGGTTTCCATTGACTCTATGAGGAACAGTTGGAAACAGGACTTTATCCGTCATGCATCCGGGCTATAACAAACCTCTCCGGCCCTGGGGTCATCCTGGTGACATTCTAGATGAAAGCCGAACTCTCCTCTCCAGTGGGAATGACATCAAGGGAAAAATTCCCATTTTTGTGAAGCCAAAAACACCTTATACTCTCCGCATTAGGTGTGTGTGTGTGAGTGTGTATGTGCACGTGTGTGTGTGCGTGTGCGTGTAGAACAATTGGGAATTTCATTTCTAATGGCCAGTCTTTTGTGACTGGGAACACAAGGGATTTATACAAGTTCAATAAAAGACGCACAATTTAATAAAGATACCCAAAATGTATTTTGTGTGTGCAGATGCCATGTGTGAAAAACATCATAGAACCGTATGACAAACAGATGAAATGAACTACATTTTTTTTTGAAAATAACAAACTTGTAAATCAGTGAGATTTGACCCCTAACATAATAGAAGGGGTGTATAATTATAGAGCAGTCAACAAGCTGCTTTTCAAGGCTGTTGGTATTTATTATTATGTGCATGATTGATTCATAGAACGTATTCAAAGTAGTCGTAGAACAAATAGAACATTTCTACCAATGGATCCTACAAATCCTTATATAGCAATGTGATGACCCTTCCCTTTGAGGATGATGATGCTGATGATTGTGCTTTCTAGCATCTCAGCTGCTCCATTTGCAACATCACAAATCAGAGATAAATTCTACAAAGGAAACAAGAGTACATACAAAGAGACACAACATCAACAAAAGAATCATTCTGCATGTGATTAGCATCCATGTTCAGTTTAAAGATTGACCGATGAAGAAAAGCCCTTGTAAGGCTGGGCACTTTATCAAGACTAATGAAAAACCACCTTTAAAACCTCTTACTGACGTAACCTCAGCCATGTAGATCATTTTGACTGATACTTCCCACAATGAACTGTCCTTGAACACATCATACTCCGTTGCTTGAGGTGCATGCAGAGCGACACGGATGACAGGAGCGCAAACTGTGTGTAGACAATTTAGCTCCCGACCAGTGGAGCTTCCACCTTAAATGAATGTGGCGTCCATCATTTCATCATTTGGACCCATCTTGCCTTCAGTGATGGTCATACCAAACAAAAGAGATCAAATGTTAACACTGCAGAAATGAATGATGACATCACATATTACATTCTAAAGGATGTGGCAGCCAAAGCAACTGAGGAACATAGGTCAGAACATCTTGGCTAAAACCTGGACAAGAGGTGCACAGTACCGTCTGGAACATATTTTTCCTCAACACGTAGAAGTCTTAAGAAAGTACCCGCTGAACTACGACCTGTTCGGTCCTTTTGCAGCCCAGAATAGATCCAGTAGATGCCTTGAGATGCTCACAGGACAGAAGTAATTGCACAGGTCCTGAGAAATGCAAGTTCTGCATATTTTCACTGATGTCAGAAGAGAATAATTACAAAAACATAAGCAGCAGCAAGAAATATCCCAGCTTTGTTCGTTTTGTTCGCCGAGGATCACAAAATGATCCTCCTTACAAAGAAAAGACACTCACTAATATCACATGATCAACATGTTCAATGGAATTGATGTTGTTATAAAAAATGACAATCACTTCCATTAACCATATTAACTTTTGAGATATAAAGTCATATACTAAATCATTATTTTGAGATAATGAATAATTATTTTGACGTAATGTCATTATATTGATATGGTATGCAATTGCTAGGCTTAGTTATTACATGCTATTTTTTATTAGTATGTATTTAAATTGAGATAAGCCATTATTTTTAATGTGAGGATTTTGATGTAGTAAGTTATTATATTGATATAATATGTATTTAGTTTGTTATAAGTCAATATTTTGGTCTATTGGGTCATTATTTAGATATTTTGATACATAAGTCATTATTAGCAGATAAAAGACTCATTATAGTGAGATAAGTAATTTTAATGATTTAATTTAGGCTGTAAAAGTCACCCTTTTTAAGACAATACGTCCTTATTTTAACATACAGTCGTGATTTTACCATTATAAGTCATCATTTTGAGGTTTTTCTGTTTGGTGTGCTGTACAATGGTTTTGAGATAAAATCTACGTGATTATTTTGATTTACTAAGTCTCTGTTTGGTATACGAAGCCATTATTTTGAACTAATAATTCATTATTTTCATCTATTAAGTCGTAATTTTACATAACTTATTATAAGGACATACAAAGTATTTAGTTTGATATGTAATTAGTTTGGATAAGTCACAGTAATGACTTGAGTGGTCTTTTACTTTTCATGGCAGTAAGGGGCCTCATAAATTAAACGGCATCGATCCTATAACCCCCCACCGGCTCCCGGTGACAGCTCGGTAATCATTGTCGGACAGCGGTCGGTAGCGCCTCCTCAAGAAGCCGCCACTAATAGCGACTTCAAGCTGGCTGTATTAATCTAGAACAGGACAGGAAATTGATCTTTTTTTACCTTCAAATTAAGAGTACTACCACCACTTCCTCATTATGTGAATGAGCGAACGAATGAGAGAGCAGACAAACCGGAAGTAGTTGCATTTAATGCCGCAAGCTAATTTCCAGCAGCGCTGCCAATGAGCTCCCAGCTGAAGGAGGGACTGCGAAGAGCGCGTCGTTGGTTGATGCCGTACAGTCACACAGGAGCACCGGGGACTTGAAGAAAAGCACTTTTCAGGATTTTCAGAGACTAATTTTCTCAAACGAAGACAAACATAATGTCATTGATCATGAAGAACCCCGTGTACTGGGCAATGCTGGTCGGGATGGTCATCCTGCTGATGGAGCAAGGTAAGTGATGGATTTAATTATCCCTGTTATTGCTTGTCTTTGAGTGTTTGGACGTGACTGCGTGTCAGTTGAATCATGTTTGTGGTGGACAGTTTTGCGCCTACATTTGACAGAATGAACGCATGCCATGTAAGCTGCAGCTTAAAATTAAGCGATTAGTGAGGTGCAGTTGAGCTATCTTGGTGCCTGTGGCTTTACTCTCCTAAGTGTCCGACTGGTTGCTCAGAATGTATTTTTACACCAGTTATATTGGGCTGCATTCTTTTCTCTGAAAGTTTAATCCTTTCCACTATTAGTTTTGCTTTGGATTTGCTTTGGAGAAAGAAAAAAAAGAAGTGATATGTTCTCCCTGCTGGATGTGCAGCCTTCTGTAAATCCCAACAATATTGAATTCAGCTGCAATTCAAATTGTGCAATTGTCCTTTTTGAGTCCTTCTGCCGGACGTGATCTTGATGCACGGTAAGTCTCACGGACCGGCGGTCTCTGCAGCAAAGTTGATTAAGTATTAGTTCGTAATCCACATTGACAGCGTGGTCAGGTCATCCAACTTAAGCCATGTATTCTCCAGGCAGCCAAAGGGCTTTGGTGTGAGACTGGAGAGCACTGGAGCAGCTCTCTCTTCTTGACCTTGTTTACACCTGACATTAAAAATCCAATCCAATTAATACTTTGTTGTGGCCAGATAGAGTCACATGTAAAGAAAAGAAAACTTCTCCTTTTTAAGCCCCCCCAGTAAACCATATTAATCTTTATTTATCTACAAGCTCCATCACCAGTCTGCAGGGGATTGAGGATTGATGCAGTTAAATCCACTCAGTCCTTTGACAATGACAAATAAATAAAGGAGTCATTGACTGTCGGGAGGATGGAGGCATATTTGTCCTCATCAGCTCTCTACATGTCATTGCCTCGTCAATGTTAGCCTGCTTCATCTCTGCAGTCCGAAAAAAATAAAATACAAATATCAAATACAGAATCTATCTACTTTGATTTGCTAAAGATGTCACGCCTCTGTGTTCCTGTCTCCCTCTGTGTCTGTCCTGTGATTGGTCATCATGCTCACCTGTGTTTCCCCTCCAGCTGTGTCTCATTGTCTCGTTATGTCTGTGTATGAAGTCTGTCCTTACCTTCCCTTCTGTGCCAGTTCGTTGCATGATGTCCTCGTGTCGTCACGCGTCCCAAACCCTCCTAGTGTGTCTTGAGTAACCTGCAGTGTTTGAGTTCCTGTTTTTCCTCGTGTCTGGTAGTGAAAATAAATATATTTTGCACCAGCTCTACGTCATATGCGTCTACATTTGAGTCCGGGCAAAACCCCACAGAAGTGCCTAACAAAAGCGCCACATTTAAGAGAACACATTTGAGTCAAAGTGATTAGTTGAACTCATTTTAGTGTTATTAATACCATAAAATAGAAAAGTAATTTGAATTGCAGGACCTTTTCACATAATACTTGAATTGCGTAAACACTCTAATGAAGGCTTAATGGCGAAATGCCTTTACGACTTTGTGTTAATAGGTCTGATACCAACATAGGGTGGCAATAAAAATATTTTTAATCATTTCAAAAGAGAGTGCCATGGGGTTTTCATCTGAATTTCAATATCTACACTCATCAGTCTGAAGAGCACCTCAAACAAAGACAATTTGATTCTAGTGAAAAAAAACAAGTAAGGATAGGAGCGGTCTTGTGTTAGGAAGAAAAAGACAGAACAAAGAAATACTGAAATAGATTGAGGATCCCTTTAAACGTCTATATAATAATTGGATAAACACGTGGAGTTTATGTGTAAATAGGCGAGTTAATTAATGATATTAGAATATGTGCAATAAATGATTAGTTCACACAATTCTCTCCGTGCTTTTTTCAACCTGATTATGAGCGTGAGAAATGTCAGCGGTGAGGAAGAGAGGGAAATTAAAAAAGTAGACAGAAGAATGGCGTCACCGTTCTTCCTCATCTGCTGCATTGCTACTTCAGCTATGTCGTAAAGGATTCATCACTTTTGCAGGCTGGAATAAATGTCTAATGGGAATAAAAACCTCTGATTAGCAGACAGTGTTTTTGAAGAGTGCAGAAGTGACGTCTTGAATTATGCTGGGATGATTTGCGTATCAGCAGATCTCTTGCAGAATGAGACATGCGTGTGAGCGGATGAACTTTAAGTGGCCATTAGAGGGGAAACTGAATAGGCTAAAAGAATAAGGCACAGGTGAGGACATGGCCAGTTTAGATCATATTTGATGAAACAGCAGAGCAGGAGAGGGGAACATATTGAGAATATTTCATTTTTTACTCTCTTGGAATTGGATTAAATGTAATCAAATTCTAATTCACCATAGAATTTGCTCAAATCAGAATAATTTGCCTACTGAACTCAATTGGGGCTTCAAATTGCCTTAAGATATAGATAATAAGAAAATCGTCAAACATCCAATTTATATCTGGAATAACATTTCTGGTGTCCGAGAAAATCAGAGCCCTCACGCTCTTCAGTGGTCGACAGACTTCTCCTCCCAGCTGAGGTCATGTTTGCTGACGGGTGCAAACCCCAGTCTGGCGTTTAGGGGCTTTTATTTACGGAATTGATGTCAGTATCAGACGGCTGTGGTTAAAAATGAAAACCACGCCGAAGGTTTTGTAGAGGTTTGTCAGGGCCGGGACCTGATCTGTGCCAAATTCACAGAGACCCTGTCACCTGTGTTCTTGCGGCTATGTTTTACAAAACTCTAAACAGATGAAGAAATAACAAACCACCTGATGAAACGTGCCGGGTCAGCAAAAAAACTGTTCCACTCTCTCCCCCCCGGCAGGCGCAACAGATCACTTCACGCCAACGACACATGGTCATACAGACATCAAAACATCTTCTACAGTTAAAATACGTAGCTTATAAAGTAAATATCATCTCTTTTAGTTTGTATACATTCTGTACTAAGCATTTACAGTGCATCAACATAACTAAACACCTCAGTATTTATTCTCTTGGCACGATTTGAACCCTTGTTCTGACTCACCACAGACCATAAATATATGCTCCTTAAACTCAAAAAAGCTAATTTTATGAGTTGTTGAATTGAATTAAGTGTAACTATAATCCAGTCTAATTAATATATCTGTATTACAGTTTCAAATTAAGTTTAAAGCCACAAAATTCGGTTGATTTGACACAACTTGACAAAATTGATGGACTCCTATAATCAGTCTGATGGACACCGACGTCAATGAATCCAGGTTGAAAAGATTATGTTGCTATTGCGTAATACAGTCATGTTGATTGCACATAAACAGCCATCATTTTTATCTTAATAAGGTTATTCAATTCTATCTAACACAATTTAGTTTTGTGGAAATTGTTGACATAACCAAATTAAGTAAATCCGACAAATACTTTTTAAGGCTTCCTGTGTATCTTTCCAAGTACTTTGGGAGCATGAGATAAGCTTATTCTGATTCGGTATCTGAAGCCGACGCCCCCCCCCTTGCAGCGGATGTAGCTAATAATAGTAGCCAGTGCTGCCCTTCATCACAAAGAGCTATAACCTCCATGAAAAAATGTTTAATTAGGCATCGGCAACTTCATAGACTTCATCATGTCAATTAGTTGGATAAGTTGTTGGTAAAGATGTTTTTTTTTTCTTCGCTCTCTTGGATCATGCTAGCTGAACATAATTAGCGTTCAAACCTTAAGCCAGGAAATGTCTCGGACTTAAATTCCTTACACTGCAAGAAATATAACACCAAATGTACTGAACTTAATTATGTCAGCAAGTCCCTCAAAACTAGAACAAATGAACAAGAATAAATGTGGAAAACTCACTTTGACTAAATGATTTTTAAAATTTGAATAAAGAACTTAAACATTGGAGTAATTGATTTCGATCTACTTGGACGGGTTGATTTTTGTTAAGGTCACCATTTTGCCCACTTTTTTATGTAACTATTTTTCTTTTTCAACATAAAAGAAGAGATGTATTGCGAACAACATCCATGTTTCATTTTATAAGACTGCACCCTACCGTGAAATGCTGTATATGAGGATATATTAACTTTGGTAATCATAAAAGCAGCAGGTAAGCGAACCCTGCGATTCTTTTTCTTTGCATAAGGCTGAGCAAATCTGTCTTAATGCTCCTTCTAATATTCCATTTTAGTCCAGTTATTCATCATGAGAGCAGTGTGCAAAGTAAAGCTGTTTCTCCACCTGCTCCATTTGAAGCAATCCCGGTGTTACAAGTATTACATCATATTTCTATCAATACAGAGAGAACTTTGCACAGGATAAAGGTGATATTGGGTATCTATTTCAAATTCCACATCTGTGAATCCCTTCAAAAGATAACGGCATTCAGCAGAAAGTTGGTAAAAAAAAGTCCAGAAGAGACAAAAGGTTTAAGGGATTCCTCACCTTCGACTTTCAGAACCAAACCCCAGCCTCATTAAAAATGAAAAATATCCTCTTTTTTATTACTCACTTCAATATTCTTTGTATCTATATGAGTCTAACGTCAACGGCACGCTGTCGTCTTTGTTTTAACATGCAGGGGCGTGGATCTATTTTTAAACTAGACGATATCTTTTAGCGTTTCTCCTCTCAGCTGATTATATAAACGCGCAGAAAAGTTGCTTGTGCCCGGCTCGACATCCCATCAGAGAAATGATGATATCTTGGCCTGTATGCGGAGAGGCGTGTAGAGATATTTGCACAGGGCCCTGCAGGTCAGGATGAGTCGGATGGGGAGGATGCGGAGAGCAGAGCAGCTCTCATGAGATTGCTGGAGATTTTAAGAGGCACCTGAGATGGAGAACTTCTCTCACCGGCCGGCTGGTGTTTCAGCCGCTGAGGCAGGAAGCGTTGTTTCGTCTGATGGCAGTCAACATGAGTAAGTGCTCCAAGAGCTTCCTGGTGGAACCTCAAGGGGACGAGCCGCAGGCTGAAATTGTTGCAGGGCTGCATCTGTCTGGACTGAGTCGGTGAATCTTCCTCCAAAATAAGGAACTGATGGATGTTGCTGCATGCTTTTTTTTTTTTTCCCCTTCTTTGACTTTTTTTTATCTTGCAATTCATACAGAACCAACATCAGTGTCATGTTATCCTCTGTAAAAATGTGTGACTGTGTCAGGGTCAGCCCCCCCCCCTCACTGAGAGTATTCCCCTACCTTTATTATGTTTGGCACAGACTATGCATTCATAATTGATTCTTGATCGACGTCAGGGTCAAAGCTACGGCACAAAGCAACGCTTTCTGTATGAAGTCGGCCTCAAGTCAGAGTCATGTGTCAGATGATAATTATAAAAACATACAGAACTCAACCCCATAGAACCAAAGAACCAAAACCAGTGAAAACCGTCACAGGCTGACCAATAAATAGGAAAAACGTTATCGTAACCAGGAGAGACTCAAAATGAAAGGTAAGATAATTGTGTGTTAGAACCAGAAGATATGTGACAATAGATAATTAATTGTCACTTTTACTCTCGAGAGAGTTCACGATGGAAGGGAATCTGCCCTGGGCAGCAGACGAAAGGCTCTGCTCTTGGACCCTGGTGGTGGTGGCAGATGACTCTGCATAGAAATAATATGTGTTTAGATTACATGAGAGTCTGCATGTCACCCTCATGTGTTAAAGAGGCTTTAAATGTCTCCTGCACTTTGAGTTTGCTGTTGTTAATAAGGGGTAGAGAGAAGGCGATGAGTGCAACACAGAAAAACCTGTGATAAATAATATACATATATTAAGTTACCCTTTCTGGCCCGATTCCATGAGCCGCTCCCACCATTTCTCCTACCACTGAGCTCCAACCGGGCCTCCCTCCTCAGTTCTGTTTAATCAGGCAGACATCTCATGGAGATCAGTCACGTTAGAGGTTAGAGGTGAGGTTATCAGGCTTTTCATTCCACCGACACTAAATGAGGGGGACATATCGTCAGTATGTCCATCTGTCTGTCTGTACTCCTTTTATGTCCAGATTCCCCCCCGACGTCACTGTGACTCTTCACTGATTTAACTTCTCCATCTCGTTGCACGGAGAGTGCCTACATTATAATTGCCTGGGCCCATTTGGGGTTTATTATTATTTCCTATAAAAGCTTTGGAACACGTTGTTTTGTTTAGATGACTGCTTTAAAGCATGAGCCACCTTTTCTTGCACAAAGTCCAACAAATCTATGATGATGGGACTTTTTTTTCCCCCATTATCTTACAAACATAAATAAAGCCAATGTGCAAATCAATGCAGATAAATCGCTGCAGGATCGTTCCGTTCAAAGCTTCCTGAGGCTTCATGCACATTCAAACCTCCTCTGTGGTCTTCCCCTTTTTGTCCTGCCTGACAGCTCTATCTCCAGCATCTCTCAACTAAACCATCTCAATCTGGCCTCTCTTCCCTTTTCTCCAATACTGTGTACTGTGTGTCCCACTGATGTAGTCGTTTCTAATCTTTCCATCCTCGTCACTCCCAAACGAGAATCTTAACAACGAGAACCCTGCCACCTTCTGATCTGCTCCCAGTCACCAAACCATACAGCAGAGCTGGTCTCGTTCTTCTCCACCCGCTCCACCCGCTACACCCTGCCTGCACTCGCTTCTTAAACCTCTTTTCCACACTACCCGTTGCTCTGAACAGTTGACTCCCAATACTTAATCTCCTGCACCTTCTTCGCCTCTACTCCTTAATCCTCGCCGTTCAACATGCCTCCCTTTTATTTACACGCATGTTTTCTGTCTTGCTGCAACTGACCTCCATTCCTCCTCTCTCCAGTGCATACCTCCACCACTCCAGGTTCTCCTCCACTTGCTCCCTGCTCTCTCTACAGATCACAATGTCATCCACGAACATCATAGTCCATGGAGCCTGACCTCATCTGTCAGTCTGTCCATCACCATAGCAAATAAAAAGGGGCTCAGAGCCAATCCTGGCTGCGGTCCCACCACCCTCTTGAACCATTCCGTCACTCCATGGTAGACTTTCTATAAATCCACAAAGACACAATGCAACTCTGACCTTCTCTAAACTTCTCCATCAGCACTCTAGAAGCAAACATCTCATCAGCGGTGGTCTTTCTTGGCATGAAACCGACTGACGCTCACAAATTGTGAACTCTTTTCTTTAACCTTTGACCCTAACCATCAGCAGTCATTGCCTGGAGAATATCTCACAAACTCAGCATTCTAGCTCAACCTAACTTTATACCTATATTTTATACATATATTATACGTAATATAACCACGATAAGTAGATTTTCATTTAATATTTGTAACTTTCTTCAAGAACTCTGGAACTCTTTTTTCTGGAACATATCTGGAAAACCAATATCCACTACTCTCGGCTCACAGAAGGAATGGAGGACGTGCCATACACTGATAAATTTGTTGTACGATGTTTTTGAGGATGGCGGGCCGATAGTCTGAGTCCGGTGTTCAGCTGGTTGTACCGATTGTGTCAAAATCGTGTTCAAAATGTTCCCTCAGACCACGAATGTTCTGAACTCCAACAGTTGATCATCTTTTATGAGAAAGACGCCAAATTCACAGATTCCCACAAAAGACAATTAAATGCCGGCGTCATTGGGAGATGCGAAAAAGGTTTCAAAAACAACAACAAGAAAACACACTTCCCTTTATCAGACTGCACTAAAGACTCAGCACATGTTCTTTTCCCTCCACGGAAAAGACCAGCGTTTCTTTCTGGAGTATTAATCCAGCTTTAGATAAACACTGGTAATGAGGCAGCCTCAGTGTCTGCGGGCGGCCCTCCCCCCCCCCCCCCCCCCCCCCCCCCTCTCTGTCTCAGTATGTGGCTGGGGGAAGACAGTGGCGGCAGTGTTGCCAGGATGCGACACAAACTCCCTGTGTATTGTGCCCTTGTTTGGTGCTCGTGTCAGCCAAAGATGAGAGTTATCGCCGGGTAGAAGGAAATTTGGAGCAACAGCTGTTATTGGATGAGCAGAGCTGAGATGGATAGGGCTGCTGTGGGAGCCGTGGCGCTTTGTTTCCAGCCTTTTGTTAAAGACATTGAGATCATTGTTGATGGGTTGAGTGTGTTCCCTTATCACAGCGCTTCAGCGACGCTCACCAGGGATCTCAGGGCAAATGAGGAAGAGCTGTTGCTAGAGAAAAAAACGTTTTTTGTCCAGCTCACACTGCCCGGTTCGCCCAGAGCCTGGGAGGAGAGCGAACAGCTAAACCAGGCAGATGGATCACAACGGCAGGTAGATATTTGCCACCTGTGTAGAGAAGCTGTGATATCAAGGTGTGATGGATTAACTTTGCTGGGAGATTCTAATAAAGCAAGGTGGCTCCTCAGCTGGAAAGGGTTCAACCTCAGATACTGCTTTATTGAGAGAGCGCTGAGGTACTTTCTATGCCCCTGACAAAAGGGGCTCATGGGGGTTACCAGGGTCCATCCATACGTTCTGTAGACCCCAAGTATTATGTTCTTTACTCATCAGAAAAACAATGACAGGAGATAAACCCAATGACATTTCAAACATTCTTTAAAGTGACCTTAATGTCCTCACCACGGAAAAAAAAAAGTCTTTCTATGGAGCATTTATTGATTTAATATCTGAGAATATCTGAGACTCTCGAAATTAAAAATTAAATAACAAATCATTGGGTCAAGCAAGTTTCAAACAGTAAAAAAAAAGAAATCAAACTTATAGAAGGAATTCATGATGAAATATTGTCAAGAAAAAAGTGGATTAAGTCATTTAATATTTGTTAAAACATTAGGCTCTAATGGGGATCATATTACTACCTGCATTCCCTTGACAAAAAACTAAAAGTTTGTCGTCTTCTTCTGAATGAAGAGGATAATTATCTCATTCTATGATTGTCTTCTATGATTGAGGGGGTCCCATTTTGTTTCTGGAGCACAATTTAAACAGTATTCCATTTCTTTTTTTCATGAAATGCCATAAGGGGGAGCTTTATATTCAAAAGCTCCGGGGCCATAATTTCTCAACCGAATTTGGATCCATATATGCATCCTGGGGGTCGATGCATATATGGATCGACCCCAGGAGATTAATAGCGTATACAATTTGACTCTAATAATTCAGATTGTACACAAACAACTATTCAACCAGCACTGCTAGTAACACACACACACACACGCACACACACACACACGCCTCACTTTCACTTTGCACTATGGGACAATATACTATTCAACATATCCACATTTCAACTGCACATTTAATTAAATTTTATTTAATTGTATATAATGTTGTTCTATTCTGTAACACGCTCTTGCTGCTGTAACCCTGCAATTTCCCCGTTGTGGGACTAATAAAGGTTTATCTTATCTTATCTTGTCTTATCTTAAACAACACTTTTTCAAAACCACCATCCCAGCCCCAACAATAAGTCCAATTGTGTCTAAATTCTGCTCCAATTAATTGACACAATGAAATCTATTGTGTTTCATACTTGAGCTCAGAAACACCAGTTAACTGTATTAATCTTCATCATTGAGCCACTAAGGAATCTTATCATCGAACATATTATTGATGTCTTGGAAATCGCTAGGTTGACTCTAAAGGAACTGTTTGAGATCATCAATGAGTCACAATTAGATTAGCTAGTACTAGTATTAGTACTAGATTGTACAATTAGCTTGTACAATGCATGGGATTTGGGGCTTTTGGGAATATACCCTTGTGATAGGGACAATGCTTTGTAGTGGGCTTCTTATGCTACGCCAAGCTAGCATAAGAAGCCCACCACAGGACATGTCACAAATGAGATTATGGTCAAACTTTTTTTTATTTTATTTTTTATCAAAATCTGCTTAATGCAGATATTTGAGTTTAAATGTCACAGTATTGAGTTGCGGTAATTACCATTATTAAGCGGATAACAATCATCAAACTAATCCCTCGGATCCGACGAAAGGAATCAAACGATTTACATTCATATGTTGCAGCCGTGAATTTAATAAATTGGTGCCAGCGGCCCTCTTGAATTATCTTGTATGAAATGAAAATGCGCCAATGGTGATAAATTAGGAGCCTTTTTGATGCTTGTGTTCACATTTTACATGTATTTCTATTTTACTGCTCAGCACCCGGCCTGTATGAAGTGATGGATGGTGACGGTTGTCATTCGTGGGAATAATGTAAGGCGGCGTTTTGAAAGGGAAGAGTGTTATAGGGCACGACAACCCCTCCTCTCTATTCCTGCCGGAGTAAAAGTTACATATCCACTGAGACATGTCAGAAGAAAACCAAAGAGCCTAATGTTTGACATTATCCCACCTGGAATTGGAGACTTTTGAATATAAAGGGAGAGCTTCGGTGTGGCAGCAGACAGCAATTCAAATATTGAGTGGAATGAGAAGTTTTTTTTTCTTCTCTTGTACCCAACATATTCATCTGATGGGACTGCATTGCATTCTGGTCTATTGAGAGTGGTCCTACTGGTAAAATTGATATTTGTGCTTCTTCTAAAAGTCTCAGAATGTGACGTCCACACAATAAGAATAATATAGCACCAAGTATAAGTATATATAGACCCAGATATTCAAGATTGATCTCTAAAGCTCTGAACTGTTTTCTTCCAGTCACAGATTTAATCAAAACATTCCTCTGAATAGAAAACTTTTCCTTTTTTTTTTTTTTTGAAATTGTACAGGAAATAACACTTATTATGGAGGATGAGTTTCTTATTAACGATTGTTGCTCCTCAGATGTAAAATTGCCACTTTTCCTGCGTTAAGAATAATAAGAAACCCCTGTAAATTTTATGAAAAAGCAAATTGTAAATTGCAGGTAATTGTCATCCAGCTGTCATTTTCATTCCTGTGCTGCGAGGCAATTTACCGGTTTGTTTTTTTTGCCCATTCTGTTTGTGTGTTCAGTAATGCTGTTGTGTGAGTGTTGCACAAATCAATCATCTTTGTGGAACAGAAAGTGTGTTGGAGGATTTTAATGGAAGCCTGTATCGACGCTCAATTTGCTTCATGGGATCGTTCGCTGAGGACTTCCATTAGCGAGGCTGTTTTATAGACAGAGACGGAAAGCAGCAGATCTCTGTGAAAAAGAAATCTCTGGAATATTATCGGACTATTAAAGCATATTCTACTCATTAGAAATGGATAAAATGATATAAAAAAAAATATCCATGAATAACAAACAGAGAGTTCATTTTCTGCAAGAGGAAACTTGCAGATAAACGTTGCTTTGTAAATGTGTCAAAATGCAATTCATACTTAATGTGACGGAAATGTGCTGAATAAAGTTTTTACTCTGCACATGCTTGATATTAAGAAAATGCACCATCATCATGCCGTGGCGATACGCCAGGTTTGAAAAAGTGAAGGCTAGGCGTTTTATGAAAGCCTTTCTCCTCCGCCACATAGTTTTCAAAGTCTCAGTGAAGTGGTCATGTGACCCGCTGGCCAAAAGGGACGGTGCCAAGGAAGGCTGATTAATAATCCACAGGGATAGCGACTTCAGACTGTGCCCATTCACCAGGCTGTCATGTCAGGCGAATGCAGATCAGCCCGTGTTCTGCTTGTTTCCGTGCAGCGTTACAGCAGCCGAATGGATGTGGATGTTGCTCTCTGGGCTTGACGGAGCGCCGGGAGCTGTTTACAACACTGGCATTGTTTGTCTGACTTTTGACACAAATAAAAAAATCTCTCTGTAAATAGAAATGACTTCCAAGTCGCCAATATTTGTTGATTTATGGAAGCAGTCCCCAGTATATGCAGTCATAATTCATGGATTTTCTTCCTGCTCTCTGGATAACATTTACATAATATAACCTAATTTGGTATATTAAATTATAGTTATGATCAATTAAAGGTGCAGTGTGTGAAATTTAGGGGTGTCTCTGTGAATAAATGGAACATCGTATGTTTCTCATACGCTATCATCAGCTCAAAATAAGAATATTCTTTTAATGTTTGTTGGGTGAAATAATGATATAGCTTATCTTTCATGTAAGTTTGACTTATAGTTTTACAAAATAAATGACTAAATACATTTTGTAGCAGCCAAAATTGTATTTGTTTCCATTTTAAAACTAGTTTCCGAACCAGATCTGTTGGGGCTCGGGATCCTTCGATGGGTACTGTTAGCCAAGAAGCTGCAAGTGGAGACTGGTTAGAAACAGATAATGTGGCGACCCCCCCGAAAGGGAACAGCCGAAAGAAGAAAAAGATGAGGAAGAGGAAGAAAATGATCCCTACCAAGGAAGGAGGGTATGTTTTGACTCCTGTTTGTTTTTCTATTTGTCTGTCTGATTAGCACAAGATTACAGAAAAACTGATTGACAGATTTGCATAAAGTTTTGACAATAAATCGGGTTTTGACATGAACAGTTTTTTGGTGAATTTGCGTGTGTCGTGGCATTTAAAATGAAAGTCAGTTTGGTTTTTTGACGTGACAATGTAGTGAGGCGCTATCTTGACACCGTGACCCATTATTTGTGGCCTTCGATTCCTTTGATCTTCCTTTAGGGGTGGAGCTGGGGGCTCAGTGGGATGAACAGAGACGCTGAAGTGGAAGACACAGCAGACAACTGTTATTTGAGAGATTACCAAGTCGTCGGTAGATTTACAGGCTGCCAATAACTCGGACATTAATTGAGAAATCGTCATTTTTTTTCTAAACCTTGGGTTCTTTTGTACCTTGTTCCTTTAATGATTAATACTGGAGAGGAACAGAAAATTGAACAGGAAACAGGAAATGACGCAACAAAAGTATAATATAAGATAATCCTTCGTATATCTGTAGAATCTGTATTTACAATTACTTTTCGCCCCACTGAATGATTTTTTTATTTCTGTTGAAAACAGATAGTGAATTCTTTTTTTTCTTTTTTTTTTCTTCTGCTTATAGACCGATCAATAGGTCAAGACTAATAACCTCTACATGTTTTCTAAATATAGCTTTTTAAAGGATCCTTATCCCTGGACAGGCTACTTGTGGTTTGTTGACGATGACAGTATTTTGCGTTTCGCTAGGCCACCATATCTTCTACAAATGAAAAATCTTAGAAATCTTTTAAATAATTAATTAATTAATTAATTCCATTGGAATAAAGAATTGTCTGCGCAGTAGCTGAGTGATGTACCAAACGTTGAAACACACCTTGACACTGAAAGCGTCTCAACTCTGGAGCGATGAAAATGTTGAGTTTTGTCTATCCGTACTGAAAGAATTGAATAAACTCGGCTGTTTATATGAAGAATGAACTCTCTCTCTCCCACCAGTCACGTCTTCGTATCTTCATACGGACTTATTTGATAATATTTGTTGCTCCCGACTCCCGTTGCTGGCAATAACGTGAATAAACCATATTCTCTAGACCCTGCTGACATTTAATATCACGGAACCCGCTGCGTCATGGTTGCCGTATCCGCCGTCGCAGATCCTTCGTATCAGCATGATAGCTCAAAAAAATAGTTCATGAATCACTTTCAAATTGTAAACTCCTTAATACCTTAGTTTGAGGAAGAACTGGGTTGTTTATGGGGAAAGATGGCTTTGAATGTTTCAGGCCATATCTTCACAAACGTTTGTCCGATTTAATCCAAGTTTGAATCGACACAAGGAGAACTAGTTTGTATTCAACCCACTAGAGGGCGCTCTCTGGTGGGTTTTCTGACATGACTTCCTTGGGGTTGGTCTGATTTAGTTCTGTATGGTGATTATGAATCGCCTTGAGGAGATACCATTCTTTACTCGCTAGGGGGCGCTTTGTCATAAAAATCACTGTTTTATGGACATATCTTCCTACACGTTGGTCCGATTTAGTCTAAATTTGGTTCACATGTACTAACTCTAGGAGATCTATCGTGTGTCATAGTTTTCTCTAATAATTCATATTTGATTCACTAAGGGGGCATTTAAAAAAAATGAAATTGCGTTTTTTTCGGTCCTAACTTCATATTCAATTTGAGGAAGTCAATCAGGGGATTGGGGGATTCTGTGGGGTGGGGATGTACCCTTGCTGTCTGGCAAGGCCTACGCCGTATGCCTGGAGATTTCATTAAGCTAGCAGTTGCAGCAATGACAGATACAAATGCTGCATGATTAATCTTACAGGACGTCCTTACAGCAGCAGGCAGTAGACAGGATACTAGAATTTGTCAAGTTTAGAGGATTATGAAGAGTTCTCTGTGTTCATGCAAAATATCAAACCCCAAATATGACCCGAACTGTAGTAAACATCATAACCGGGATGCTGACGTGCCTTTAAACACACTCAGTGGATGCTGACAGTTGTATAATCTAGATGGGCAAGCAGTAGAGTCTCGAATCATTCATCCACTCACACCTTCCCAGTTCCTGTCCATCGACGCTGATGAGGCGGCCTCTCAAGACCACGTCTGCTCTCTATGGTTGCACCAGGGGGGTCTCTCAGTTGGGCAGATGCTGTGCACAATAGCTGCTTAACCATGTAAGTGAAATGGTTGTAAAGTCAGAGCAGATGGCAGAGATCTGTGGTTAGACAGCACATGGCGGTTGGAGCAGTACGGGTGGAAAATGCCTAGGCGTCTGGGTGAAGCACATCTCTATTAGCGCCGTCATCGACTGCGCTGCATTTCCTTTCTCTTAGAAGCCTTTGAGACATGGAAGACCCTCGGGAGAAGAGGGAATTCTCATTTGTCTTTTTTTTTTTTACCCTTTGAGAAACCGATAGTTGATCTGCTAAGTTGTTCAAGCGGCTCATCCTTCCCTTGTTGGATTTTGGTTCTGTTGGAACAGCGAGGATGATGTGCAGCCACCTGCAAACAGAGGTGACACCGTCTTCCCAACAGGGGGGAGAATGCATCAGGGCATTGAGGTATTTATTCTAAATTTCCCACCAGGGGAGGACAGAACCGGATGGGGTGTGAGTCATTCCTCTAACCTTGCGATTGATGAATACGAAGATAACCGATGAGTGCGGCGGGAAAAAGGATGACAGCCTCAGACGATGGTGTTAGACAGCTGATCACAACGTCAGCAGAGGCGGAGAGAAGTTATGAGCCTGAAGAAAGCTTCACGTTTCTGCCTGTTGTTGAACGTGACGCCCTCATTCAGGATTTGCTCATCGACACGTGACAGTCACGGGGTCAAGGGTTGATGGCTGATCGGAGCATGCACTGATCCATCACAGATTAGCGTTAGCATTAAAACCACCGGCAGCTTTTTTCTTTTTTTCTGATGTGACCACTGAACCATCTAAGAGAAATCAGGATCAACTCTTAGACCGTGTCTTAGATGGTAATTTCCAGACATCCATTTGCCACCGATAAAAACTGTGACTTTCACTCTATCTTAATTATATCCCCCAAAAGTCAGGCACTTCATGGAATCATCATGGCCGCGTACGCCGTTAACTAGGTAACCCAGAAGCTATTTTGTTGATCTCTTTCAAAATTGATACCCCAATAGACCTTAAGAAGAGGAAGAACTGGTTTGATTTAGGGAAAGATCGGTTCTACATTTTCAACACTAGGGGGACCTTTATGTTCAAAAGGTTTCACGCTATAATTATTCAACTTGAGGAGATCTTTAGTTCATATTTTACCCACTAGGGTTCAATCAGTGGGATTACTTGTGCAATGCCAGGGATTGGGGGCTTTTTGGGGCTATACTTTTTATGTCAGGGACGACAGCGTAGGCCTGTAGTTTTTCTGATTTCTGTCACAGGCTGATCCAAGCAAAGTGCAGGATTGAACGCCGCAGGAAGTCTTTCCTGCCCGCCGCCATCAGACTGTTTAATGGACTAAAACCAAAAAATCTGCAAATCAAGACACTGTGGGCAACTTCTCTATTCACACAAACCACTTTTTCTCCTCTTGCAAAACTTCAGTTATTCAATCCGTTGATGATTATTTTCACGGGTTCTCTCTCCCAGTGCATCATGTCTTATTTAACTCTTTTGTACTGTTCTTTTCTCTTTGAGGTTATTTATTTATCATAGACCTGTTTTCTCTTGCTCTCCACTGTAGCTCGTTACCCCTCAGATTTCACTTTATTTCAATGTACTTGATTGTTCTTGCTTATATTTCCACTTAAATTTTGACATCTGAATGTTACTGCTGCGACACAACAGTTTGCTGTAAAGGGTCTGTCTCTCTCTCTGTCTGTCTGTCTGTGTCTCTGTCTGTCTGTCTATATCTATTTCATAAGGCCTCTTCATGCTTAGTGTTGCTGCAGGAACTAAACGTTATTGGACCTATAATGTGGAACATCATTTAAATTTGGCTCGCTGAAGTTAACAACAATGTGTATCGCAATGCCTACGAAGTATCGCAATAATATTGCAATTTTCACTACAATTCCCACCCATATTGGTTAGTGAAGGAGCCTGACTGTAACAAAGAGAGTGTGGATGTTTTGCACTACATATTGAACAAGGTTTTCACAGATGAAGGTTATTTTCACAGGTGAAGGTTATGAAGTTATTTTATTTCAGACACAATTTGTTTGACCTCAAACGTCTCGTCTTGAGCTATACATAATTTGGTTGCTACAGTAGCAGACGGGCGGAGAAGGGTCTGATTCTATGAATAATGTTCTGTAATGCATTTGGAAATAATCCGAGGTCTCTTATACTCCTTATAAATATTTTATATTATATTCTCTTAATATGGAAGAATGTACTCAATCACATAAATTGTTTTCCATTAAAAAATGTTTTTATTGGAATTATGATCATATCTTAATTATGATATCATCCACGAATCGCAAAGATAGTTCCGACAGAAATTATATCGGTTACTTGCTTGTTTATAACAGCCCTGAAATTATATGATTTTTTAAAAATAAAATACAATTTCAGGCGCCAGTAAACTGAAAATAAAACTTCAAGATGGCACTGGGTAAAGAAATGAGAAATGATTTGTTATCTTATTGAATACACATGAATACACAAGAATTTCTATTACTGTACTTTGATTCTCTTCATTTTGACATCTTCTGCCCGAAATAAGTAAAATATCTTTTTCCCCTCCGGTTTATTTTCCAAGTGTTTACAGTCGCAGGGAGAATTGTGCATTTCTTCTGAGCATCGGTAGAAGATGATATGATTAATGTGGAGCGCCGGAAACAAACGTATCAGGAATAGTTTGATTTTGACGATTGTTTCAGGACCTAATTCTCCGCAGAGCTCCTTTCATCACTTTACCATGCTCATTAAATTTCATGGAAGCTTATGCAGGCCCGCCTTATGATTGTTGCTCAACGCTCGAGTGGCAAATTTAATAGTCTTTTAAATGGTCAATAAAAAAATGAATATTCATTCTTAATTAAAGAATTGCTGTGATTTCTGCTGAGCCATTTTCCTGAGCACTTCGAAAACACTCTCCTCTTTGAGGCCAAACAGGTCATCACCTCAAACTGACAGTAACTTTGTTTATCCCTCTTTATTACTGATACTATACATTATTGTCCGCATTGGGAAAATAGCTACTTTGATAAAGTGTTGTTGAACATTTGACAAATGTCCAAAAATTTTGCAATTCAATATCAGCAGGCGTGGAATCAGTGGCTACGCTTTGTGATTCTAGCCTCACGAGGGCCAATAGCTGTATTCATTATTTTAGAAGCACCTTATTGAAAGTGCTAATTATTTCCACCTTGCATGAGAGCCTATTAGCATTCGCCAAAATATAACCGAGGCACTCTTCGCTTGATAGAGATAATATTATTCTGTTCGGCTTTAGAATGAACTTTGGGAATAATAATTTTACACCTGCATGGAGATGATTGTTTCATCAATATCTGTTTATTTGTTTGTGTTTCTTTTGGAGCACGTCTCTGGGCTCCAGACACCTTACATGCCCCGACATAACCTCAGGTCCTCAACCAAAGCTCTGTTTTCGCCCTCAAAGCCATCCTGAGGACCGAGAATGATCGAATTTCCGTGGGCCAGATCCATATCCTGTTTAAAAATGTATTTTCATAAATGTGTGAATTTGAAAATGCAGCAGATCCATTGTGTTAGCGGGATAACAAAAAAAGATTTTTTCATGGATCGTCTTCAAATTGAAAATGTAACACTCCTTAAGTACAAGGAAGAACTGGATATATTTGGGGAAAGGTTGGTTATAGAATTCGGACACCAGGGTGAGCTTGATTTCCAAAACCGATCAGCCCAAAATCTCTCAACCGTTGGGCCTATTTAGTCCAAATGTGGTGCATATGAGATCCATCTTTTAAACTGTATATTTTACTCCAGTGATTAATATCAAGCTCTCTGGAAGAGGCTTCTTTTTTTATTTGTAATGAAAAACACGGTTTTCCAGACCTAACTCAAAAACCATTTCATGGATCATTTTCAAATTTTATACCTCCATAGATCTTATCCAACAGTTTTCATGCAATAATCTCCAACCGTTGGTCCAATTTAGTACAAATTTTCGGTGTATATGAATCGACCCGAGGAGTTTCATCTATATATATCATATTCTAATCAAATATTTCCTGTTTAAACACGATGGGGAGCTTTTTTTTTAACTAGATATTTAAAGTAGCTTGAGGCTTGTGCAACACAGGGGATTGGGGGACTTTTTGGGGATATACCCTTGCTGTCAGGGTCACAGCGTAGGCTTAGATATTTTAACTCTGTCAATCACCTGCATGTCCTACTTTATGCCTTTTTGAAATTTACAAATTGGCTTTAATTTGTGGTATAATTATTACCAATTTCTGTTTGAAGAGCTCATTAAGTGTTCTTAAAACTTTCTGAACTTTCTGAACAAACACTATATAAGCTGCCGGTGTTCACCGTCTCATATTATGCTGTGTGCGTTCAAGCGATCAGCCAGGATTCAAGGGCGCTCCTCAAAAAATGAAACACAAATCCAATTTTCTGCAAAATACCAGATTTGCAGACAAGCACATCTTCAAAACCTTATCCCCCCCCTTTTTTTTCTCTCTATCTTGCTTCGAATATTTCACACCTGCCTCCGCTGAGTGACGCAGAGCCGAGCAGCAAGAGTACGAGCAGAATAATATTTATGAACTCTTCTGAACAAAACACTTGCTAACCGACTATTGGTCTCAAAGACGCATGAAGGACGTTCTTCTGTCAGACCCACCTCAGACGTGGGAGCTGTGTTGACTCTCTAAATGGATGCCCTAGCGTATTTGGCTACTTTAACAGATGCAATCTACAATCCAGCCTCAAGTATTAGCCGAGGAGTGCTTCACCTTCCTCGCCGTCCACCTGAAGCCATCTGTCAAGAGAAAGCAGAAGACCAATAAGAGACTCCTGCTGCCCGGTTCATCTCTTTGTTTTGAACTATATTAATTTAACACTATGTCATCTTGATACCCCCCCCCCACACACACACACACACAATCCAATTACCTTTTACTTTAACAACTTTATTAGGTTTCAGCCGGCTTGTGACGAGAGCATGAGAGCTTCGGAACCTCATCTTAAGCGTAAACAGATTAATGCAGAGAAGGGGAGTGTGTATTCTGCTCATGGCGCCACGTTTGATGTGGAATCGTCTGTAGGTGCCATCAGCGCTGACAGAACCAATCGAATCACGGCATGTGACCTTGAGGGTTTTTTTTCTTTCTTTTGATTTATTTCTACCTGTTGTCCGTCTCTGTCTTGGATGCACAGCCTTCCTCATTTAGCATTCAGCCTCTCGTGGTCCGGGGAAAGATGTTGGATATACTGCGTGTCATTCCATTAAGACACGTCATCGAGTTAATCGCAATAATCAGTTGTGATTCATCACAGTTAATCACAGCTTTAAAATAGTAGTGTTGTCTCACTTGTGCTTTAGGGGGAGTTTGCCAGTGGTGGGCTGGATTCATGATGCTGTGCTGTGCCTCATAAGCACAGAGGGATTATCTTTTGCAGTATTTGTGGCCTGGAGGTGAATCTTGGTTGAATGGATTTCTGACAACCCCCCCACAAACACACACACACACACACACACACACACACACACACACACACAGACACTCTCTCTCACAGTGGATACAGGCTTTAATGGAGCTCATACCCCTGGAAGCTACGACCAACTGGCTTAGGGACAAACCATCAATGTTTTATAAAAAATTGGGGATGCCTTTTTAAAGTACATAGGAGCAGAACAAATTTAGAGAGGGGTCTCTTGGACTTCTCTGGAAGGACATTCCCCAAATGACCCTAACTTGAGTCCTAGACAAGCAATATATTGGATCACATTGTTGACTGGACTTTTAATCGCATGCTTTTCCCCTATGTATTTATTTATTTAAATAGATGTTTATTTTAATCAATTATTTTTTACTTAGATTTTTATTTTATTATGTATTTTGCACCCCCCAAATTCATTTTATTGTTATTTTTTTATTTATATGTAATTTATTTTTTCCATAGTAGCACCTGTCAATTGTTTGTTTGTGCTTTGGTCAACATGTCTGTTTTTCAAATTAGAGTTTCCAATTTCACAGGTGTGTGGGAGTTGCTGTCCTCACCAAGAAGGAACAAAACAATGATTGACGTTAATTGAGGAGGACCCTAATGGGTTTTTGAAAGCGTTGCTTTGACATTTTGTTCTCTATATTATTCATTGTAAGGTAAAGGCTCATGCTCAGAGTAAGTAGCATGCGGTGGGGTGGGCTCCTCTAAGTTCAGGCAGCTCATAGACAGACTGAGCTGCCTGGTGGTCTATCTTCCTTAGGCCTTTCTTAGCAAGATGGGCGAGCCTGGATTTCAACTGTATTGATAGGTTTTCTATACCGCTATTGATTGTGCTCAATAGTCCATATGGATACTGTGGATATATATTGGAGCGCCACAAATGCAGCTTCGTATTGCATGTTGCACATTGTTTACAGAGCCTCTAAAGAGCAGAGAGAGAGAGACGTAGAGAGAGAGAGAGGCGGCTAATAGAAGTTTCTTGAAGCTTGTTGCAAAGATGCACAGGCATCCAGCAACAACTCTTAAATGCTATGTGTTCAATGAGTATTTTTATTTTCATGTCTTGTTGAATTTGCATTAAAGTTTGTGTCAGTGGTGTGTAAAATAATATCAACTAATGCACGGCAAACTTTCAGAGTATGCAAAGTCTCCCAGCATTAGAATATAAAATGTATTTTAAAACTTGCTCTCTGCATCCCACGTAGACGCACCATACAGAGGTTTCAAAGATAGAAGGTTAATGTGACTCATCATCAGTGGGAAACCTGAGCCTGGGAGGAAGATGCATACAACCATTCGATTGTGTGCAGGGATGGATGAGAGGCGGAGTCGATAATCCTGCTCCACTGCCCTCAGTCCCTCCCTTACACTGGCTCTGGCTGCAGGTTAGGCTTATAAACTCAGTTTTTACATATATGTCATTACAAATAGGAGGTTATGTTTTCTCTCCCGTGTGTTTGTTTCTTCATTTGTGCTTTTGTGGGCTAAAGGAAAAACCACAGGACTAATTTGCATGAAATTTTACCCGGAGATAGACCTTTACATATCCTTGTTGATTTTCAATTTGGTGGGATTCTCAGCATTTTTAATAAAATCAGTAAAGTAATAAAACATTTGGTGTGATGGCATCACAATATGGCTATTGCTGCCTTTGTTCCTCTTTTTTTTCTTCTTTATGTTTCTTTGGGGTATGGAGATGGGGTCTCAGTGGGCTGAACAGAGTCGCTGAAGTGGAAGGCATAAGAGACGTCCGGCTTAAGAGTATTTGAGAGATAGTCAGAGAGATTGCTGGAGTTGTCGGTAGATTTAGGGGCTGGCAATAACTTGAACATTAATGGAGAGATCTTCATGTGTTTTTTCGGAACCTAGGGTAGTGTTGTGCTTTGGCGGAGGTTTTCGCTCTCTGAGTGCTTTTTGAAGTTTTTTATTTTCAAAATAAGTTTTCAAAATTAAAGCACTTCATATACAACGCTCAGCAACAGTATACATAGCCATGTGCTTAGGCCATAAACGTAAAACAAAATCAAATTCTAGCAGCTCTTGCACATAGATATGGGGTCATCATCAGCAGGAATTCTAGCAAGGTGCAAAAAAATCTCCCTATGGAACCTCAAGGGCTCAAAAAAATTGAGGTTTGGATTTTATTCTAAAAATATGTGAATAGCCTTTTGGATGCAGATCTCAGTTCCAAGGTCACCCAACTTGGCTGAGTTTTTATCGTTCATGTTCAGTGGCGTTGGTGAAATGGGGCAGCTTTGTCTTCATTATCCCCAACAGTATGGCTTAAAGTAGCACAAAGACTTTCTTTCATTGGGTTCTTAGTTATTCCCCGGAACAAATGTCTATCAATATCCAGAGGTTTTATGTTAAATGCACTGCAGGTATTATTATTCCAAACTATACGTTCACATTTCTCAGTTCAGAGTCATACGTTTCTTGTTTCATGTCACCTCCTCTATTTCGCTGCTGCTGCGGCACCCTAATCTTATTTCTGGAGATCATTTCCCTTCTGCCGGTGCTCTCTGTCGCTGTGCAGCGCTCACAAATATGTTCCTTTTATAAAGACGATGGACTGGTGGTAAGGTAGATTTTTTTCAAATACGTTGAATAGTTTATGGCTTTATTTACATTATTTTCCACCCATTTTGTAATTAAAGCTGGTTGACTCTGGACGATAGAGAAATTGTCAATCCAACAAATTTTAGGCAAGTTTTAGCCAAAAATCGCCACCAAGTACTAGATCATCGACTCTCCGACATATGAAAATATATGAAATATAGAGTTTGAGTACTCACTGATGTCTGTGAGTACTCAAACTCTATATTTCAGGCATGTGCCATAAAGGATTTAGGGACTGCTATGACGGAAGGCAAACAAAGCTCTCTTCTGTCTCTTCTGTCAACACCCTCTTGAGGAATCCCTGATTTTCTCTCTGAAAGTTTAAAAAGGAAATTTTAAAGCTGTTGCAGTAATGTATTCAATGGGATATTTAATGTGGCTCACAAAAATGAGTGGAGCGGAAACGGACTCAACCTGTCTCATATTGAGACACATCCCTCAGGCTTGCCTTGAGGCCATTCGAGAAGGCCTTGCTTTGGTAAAGCCCTCTGGGAGGTCGGACGCCCGCCGGGAAAATCCCTAAGTTGTTTTGTTGTTCTATGTTTGAGTGTCCCAGACAGCAGAGAAAATGGGAGACGCTGGCATTTTGTGTCTTTTTCTCACGGTACTAGCTGTGGTGCTTGTTTTGTATTAAAGCTGGCCGCTTAAAGGTTTGCAGTCCTGTGTCTCCCTATCAGCAACTATCAGCTGAGACTCGTTCGGGCAGACATGTAGTCTTATCATAATGCATCCTGGTGGTGGATGCTTTTTGAACCCCTCGCTGTATGCACTCCCATGCAAACAGAATCGGCCCATAAGTTCATAGGTACGGGCTCGATGTTCTAAAATAAGGCAAGCCCACGCTGAGATCACCGATGGGCTGACGCACTCTTGTGGTGGTGGTGGACCAAGGAGGTTAAAATTAAACATCAATCAGACGATTCTGGAAATGAATCATTCCTGTATCATAGATTGTTCTGTATGCTTTATATCTCCGGTCTACTAAGTTGCTTCTACCGCTGTAGAATGAGGAAGGCTAAAACAAGCACTGGAGAAGATTGAAGCCATTAGTATGCAAAGATGTGCAAAGGCCGTTTTTTTATTACACTTTATTCCTGCTTGCGCTGACTCATTGTCAGATTCCTCCCTGTGTGAAATGGCTAATTCAAACATCGCCTTCTCACGGGGCTAAAACGCAGTAATAAAATCGATTCTGTATATATCTGCTGTAATTGTAGGCCTGCTGTTTGTGTTGCATCTGACTTTCCAAGGGACTCATAGGTTCAGTGATAAATATGCAGCAGATGAAGGACCGTGCATATGTGCAAAGGAAGTGAAATGGGGATGTATTTTTTATATACAAAATTGAATGATTTTCAGACCGTGTTTCTACACAAAAAGTTTAGGAAAAAACAAACTAATCTTAATCCCAAGGCTGTTATCTTTATTTTAATATCACACCTTGCTGTTAAAAGCTGCAGAAACAATGTTTTTACCATAAGTGAGGACGACTGGGTGGAAAAAACAACAAAGAACTATTGAAAACCCCAAGAAAACCAATATGGTGATCAATAAACATTAAGTGTTCACCTGAATGTTTGTATTACATAGTTATAGCTTGAATGGGACAGATTATTTTGTTTGGTGTTTTGTTTTAAAACAAATATATCCCCAAGGTTTGGTGGTTCGTTTCTGGAAGACATTTAATAAAAAGTAATTCAATTATTATTAGTCTTTTATTCTTTGCAAAACTTGCTAGAATAAAAGACCATAATTTTAAAATACTAGCTCGTATGCTTGCAATGTTATTATATTCTCTGTGACCAATAAGGCGAGAATATATGGAGCCATCATCACTGTGTCTGCGTCTGCTTTCGCCGCCACAGTTATTTAAATGTTAGCGCAATAACTCAAAATCTATTTCCTGGATCATTTTCAAAGTTGATTCCCATATAGACCTTAGTGAGAGGAACAACTGGACTGATTTTGGGAAAGGCCGGTTGTATATTTATGATACCCTGCACATAATGGGGGAGCTTTATCTCAAAATGTTTTCGGGTCATAATTTATCCACCGTAAATTCGATTTAGTCCAAATTCCGTGAAAATAATTGACTCAATGCGATTTATCTTGTACATATTAGATTTGATTATGTTAGTTTATATTTGACTCACTACAGGGAGTTTTTTTTAAGAAAAACCCTGTTTTCTGGAAATAACTTCACATTTAATTCGAGCAGCTCAATCAGGGGGATTTCTTGTACAACGCAGGGAATTCTGGGGCGTATTAGGGAAATGCCCTTGCCGTCGGGGGTGACAGTATAGCTCAGTTTATGGTTGTTGATCGAAGTAGTGGTTGTCGTAGTATTAGTATTATTTACAATGACTCATGAATGACTGAAGGTTATTTTGCTCGCATCTTTGAAATGGAAGCATGAGTGGAGCCCCAGTGGGTTCCTGGCTTGAATTTGAAAAACTGAGCAAAGAATGGACAACAATCAGGTACCACAGGAACAGGAAACAGTTTGTGGAAGTAGGAGCAATACCAGGTACGCATACAGTCAGACAAAGATAGAGGTAAATAGAAGCTCCAGATCTGTGGAACAATGTAAGTACGCAAATATCAGACCCAAAGAATGTTAAATGATGAAGTGATATTATTGAGAAGATTGAAAACTTACTAGTCTCTAGTCATTTAGTTGTAAGCTAAGGAACTACAGCAGACATACAAACATGTGACAAGGTGAGAAATACACCTTTAAACCGAGCACAGTAACATTTAGTTGGCACTCACCATTGTATGGATCTGCCAACACTCCTCTCCTTGCTGGTGATGGAATCCAGAGTTTTCTCAGCTTGTTGAGACAGTTGATGGTTATTGTCAGAATGAACGAGTGAGGCGGGGGAGACTGCAGTAGGGAGCTGGTCACGATTCTCACAACTTGCTCGAGCAGTTTGCTGTTCTGCAATGAGAAAGTCTGCCTGATACAGTCAAAAAAAGGAACTTTACCCAAACTCCCCACTGAGTTGATGGATGTCGATATAGTCATTTACACTTTCAGTAGAGAATGTCTGTCAGTAGGTTGTTGTGGGAAAAGTAAAGTAAGGTCTGGCAGCTCATAAGGAAAGCCTTAAAAGTGTGCCTTCCCAGTGTTGGTTCCTGTGTCATATGAGCCTCAGAAATTTTGTCATCTAATAATAATAATACTGCTAATTCTTTCTTTATTCTTACATAGTCATACAGGACATCCAATTGGGAAAATCAATCCGTTATTAAATATCCAAGAACAGAACCATTTCATTTGTTGAGTTAAAAATTGTCATGTTTCTGATTTTTCGAGCAATTAGACAGCTTGACTTAAAATCCTTGTAAATCAGTGATCTGACGATATCTAAAGGACCCATGTGATTGACATGTTATCATTGGGCTTTGGGCTGTTTTGGGCTTTGGGCCCACTTCTACAAGCCCACTTCTACAAGCCCTTTGGGCTTGTAGAAGTGGGAGGGGGCAAACAGCCTTGGAAACAATGCATATCTGAGCAGAAAATAATCTGGAAAACATTATCTTCAATAAGATTTTGTGGAAATTAAAAAGTCATGGTGTCGACCAGAGGAGAATATCGGCCCAGAGGGAGATGTTTTAGATAAACACACTCAAGACAATGGCACCAAATGGACTTAATGAGGATTTCAGCTTAAAATGCTTTTTGAATTGAGGTTATCATTTAAGGACGTGTCTCTTTAATAATGGATGATGGCCTGGAATAGTGTTTTGTGAAGCTTCATGTTGTATTTAATGGGGTTATCTGTGATTGGTCTTTGGATCTGGAAGCTTGGGGAAAAGGAAAGCGATTGGATCCTAAGTAATTGGGTCCAACCCCCGGCCGTGTGCTTTCTCTACTGTCTTGTATGTATATAAACAAAATGAACCCACAGAGTACTGCAAACGCTCTGATGAAGGCTTAGTGCCGGAACGGGTATAAACGTTTGTTCATTGTGATGTGAGCGGAATAAAGAAGTGAAATGTGAGTATTTTGTCCTCTGAAGACATGAGATGTGCTACCTTTGGAATTATTTGGAATAAGCTCACTGGATTTTGGGTCTTGCACTCCACCGAGAATCCCATTGTTGAAGCGCAACCTATTTTCCCATATACAAATAACCTTGACCATACGTCAGTGATGATGACGGTAAGGAGCTGGCATGGAACCGAGTCAAATAGTTATCATCACAGCCCTGGGCCTTTCATTATCTCGTCCCTTCATTGGGCAGATAAAAACCAATAGATATTAGAAACCCTTTCTGAGTGAAGGTGAGACTTTTCCATCCACACAGAAAGCCCGTCTCTAATGTTTTAATGAGCATGGAAATAATCCACTTGCACCTCCATCACAACCTCACATATACTATACCTTAGGCTAAACGTTTCTGGTAGTAGAAGCAGACCTGGCACAACCTGCACTGAAACTGTGCAAAGCAATTTAAAGAATTAATCTGAAGGATATTGTTCATCTGCATGAACATGCTCCATGGCCCCAGCACGGAGAAAGGATTATAATTGATTATAAGTTGTCTGAATGCCTAGGTGGACTAGTGGTCTAGAACTTACTTGGCTCTAACCAAAACTCCCCTTCACATGCTACTTTTCTCCTTGTATCCTGGCAGTTTGGTATGAAATTAAGATGAAACGGCCCCTAATATCTTGAAAATGGATCATGATCTCTGTGAGGCATGGGACGACCAGAGGAGGCAGAACCAGCAGATGCCTGATTAATTTGAGCTACTAAAGTTAATATATACATGTATGGTGGTTGTGGCGGCAGATGGCTCTCCTGAGACTGATGAGAATGATGAAGTTGGTGAATATGCAAAGAGGTGATGGCGATGTGGAGGGAGCGCACTTTATTTTAAGACAAGATAAGAGAAGAAGATACTTCGTTCATCCTATGTGGGGAAAGTCCAGTGTTATTGCAGCAAGACAAGGGGAATACCTCCAAATAAAACTGTGTAAAGAGGAGAGCAGAGAAAAATCAACAATAGTATGAGAAATAAAAGAGAGAGAAAAAGAACACTGGAGATAAAGACCTGCTCTGAGCAGAAAATTGGCGTGGTGGTGGACAACGGGATAATGTAAGAAAAAGGAAGGTCATCACATTAAATAAAAATATTTTAACTTCTATATTGGAGGTCATTTGATTGAGCGGGAAATTGTCCTCTGCTTCTTCCAACATATAGATTTTAATTCACGACTTGGAACCTAGCTGGGAACACCAAATTGATGGAAATAATCATAGCCATTGTCCTTGGCCAGAGGAGACTGGAGCAGTGCTTGACGATTCCTCAGGAAGGCTTATTATTAAGCCCAAACTCAGACACAATTGACCTTTTAGACTCTCCAATCCGGGCAAAAAGAGGACGTAATTACAAACTCAAGATCAGAGCACATGAATGCAATCAGGCCTTTTTTATATTTGTATTCTGAAGAGCTGCCATCGTAAATTTTGTAACGTGACTCCATTTATTGAGGATACTGTTCCCTGTGCCCTACAATTTCATCATCCCTAAGGTTTAAGTAGAAGTCGAATGAGTTCCGCTCCTCCTGTTGACTTGACTGGTCCCATATGATGATTTGATATAAATAGCAGCACATTGGTTCACTATCACTGTCTTTTAAAAGATTGTAATAGATTCAAATACAGTTGACATAGTCCCCTCTCATCAGCCGAAACAAAATATTTTGTAGGTCAAAGCATCTCACCGATGATCTGTGTGTTCCGACACTGTTGGATCGGATGAAATGGGGCCAGCCTTCACTCACCACGTACATCAGAAGCCTTAGGCGTCCATTACCCTATGGCCACTTTAGCGGTTGTTCCTCCTTAGACCACTTTGGTAGCTACTAACCACTGCAGACCAGGAACTCCCAACAACAACTGCTACTCTGGAGATGATCCGACCCAGTTGTCTCACCGTCACAGATTTTCCCTTGTCTAAGTCCTTCAGGCCTCATCATTTTTTCATGCTTCCAAAACCTCCGACAGGTGGGATAGCTTTGGCAAACCAACCACTTTTACATTATTTTTTTCGATTTGTATAATAAAATCTTCAAAGTAAATTATATTTAAACAAAGGGTAGAGTATTAAAAAATAATGTATATTAGAGTATTCTTAGAAGCAGAGTGGAGTTTTGAGAAAGTCGAAAATCCATCCACCTCTCCTGAACTGTCAAATTGTTTTTTAATGGTTTCTTTTTTTTTGGCTTGTGAATTAACAGCTAGCAATAACCTTGGTGGAAACACTGTCTGTTTTAATATTGAATTTAACCATCTGAGCCTTACGATCTAGTCAGGCTCTAAAAAATAATGGAATCCCGTTACATTGTAAGAAAACAAAGTGGCCTAGAGGAGTGGATTCAATATAGCGTTAAAGTCCTGACACACTCTGACAGTTTTGATTTGACGTTGATGAACAAATTAAAAGCGGAGGTATAGTTTGAAAAGTTTAACCAAAAATCATCTTAGCTCATTTAAACTATTTGGGAATCATTGACTTTTTTTTTTTTGTACATACAATTTTGGCAATTATATGTTCCCGTCTAAAATCCAAATTTTAATTTTCCTTCTTCAAAATGTTTTCACATTTGTTGAGCATGTTTTTGAATTGTTGTAGTAATAAAAAAAACATTTGTTTTTAATTTTCTTCTCGCATACAGTTTTTGGTGGGGTTTTTGTTCAGGATGTTACTACAGTGTGAAGTCATTATCAGGTTATAAAAAATTAGTTAACATTGGCATGTTAAACACAGCTTAATATGGTATATATTGGTAAAATCTAAGACGCTCTAAAAAGAACAAAACTCCCAAGGATTGAAAAAGCTTGCATGTTCTGCACTCCCAATTCACCTCTGATGAAATGTCATTAATCTATATCAGTCTATAATCAAATCTGAATGGAATCAAAGTGTCACCCATTGCATCACATGGGTAAATAGATATAGTGCTACTCTGGTAAAGCTTGCCGGCTTCGCCTCACTGTGTGTCCCACTTCCTGTTTTCAATGTTAACGTTATTTGCTGCTTGGGGTTATTGTGATTATTAAGCTTTGTGGTCTTTTTAAAGGGGCTTCTTGTGGGGTTGGGTTGTTTGCAAGTGCTGAACTAAGCCAAGTAAGCTAGTTGAAATGGTAATTAATAGAAAGTCCTAAGTGGTTGTGATTTTTAAATCCCCCACAAACCCCCTTCAGCAAGCTGGAGGCAAGATTTGGGATTAGGATTCCTCTTAAATGGCCTTCTTGCCCACACACTCACATGAATCACTACATCACTATGGCATTCACTTCTATTTCTAGATAGGGGGAAATTCTGCAGGGGGCGAATCTACATTTACTAAAACCTCATGTTAAGTTAACCCTTTCGGAAACAAGCTCTTCCAGCATGGCCAGTGCATGTTATTGGTGATTCAGGACCCCTCCACAGTGGATTTGTAAAGCCATGTCACAGCCTTCCATCATGGGGATAAAGGAGAAGTGGCTTTAGTGTAGTGCTGGGCAATCACTCCGTCTGTTTCCCAACTCAAGCCAGAGGTGAAAGCTTGGCTATCAATATTCTCTCGCTGCTTCTGTCCCTGCCTTTGCCCTTTCAATCTTGTCCCAGACAGACAATTGCTTTATTAGATAAGGAGCAGTGGACCCACCGGATCCAAGGCTGGACCACTTGCTTTAAGGGGGAAATCACATAACCCCACCTCTGCAGTTGGAGGTCATAAAGCTGCAGAAACATCTGAAAATGGCTGCGTGTGAGCTGTACATTCCACAAAGAATGAGAGTTAAATAGTTACCGCATATTTCTGAAAAAGGTTGATATGCCGTGACCTTTCAAATGACGAGGGGTCAGTATGTCTATCCATCTGTCATCATGTTATGTTTGTAGCATATCGCACGAGAAATACATAGTAGCCTCACAAAACTTTACACCTAAATTAAATATAATGAGCATTTATGCTTTTTGTACTTTCTACAAATCTTATTGTTTGTTATCATTATGGTTATTTAGTATTCATGAAACAAGGAGGATGTTTTCCACATCCTTTGTATTTATGTTTGTTTGTGAGAAGGATTGCGAACGACTACAGGATGAAAATGTATGAATGAAATGCGGTCGGTTTTGGCATATTCTAGTGGTAATTATATTTTATGACTTTACGTGTTTCACAGCATTAGAAATAAAATATAATGTAAGAATAATTGCTATTGCTGCCTTTAATTAATTTGAGTCCTTTGATATTCCTTTGGGGGTTGGAGCTGTGGACTGAGTGGGCTGAACAGAGACGATGAAGTGGAAGGCGCAGTAGACGAGCGCCTACAGAGTATTTGAGAGATACTCAGAGTTTGTTGGAGCTCTCATTAGATTTGGAGGCTGATAATAAATCAGACATAAATGGCGGAATCTGCCTGAAGGGCTCCTAAACCTTGGGTACTGTTGGGCCTTGGCGAAAGTCTGCACTCAGCCCATCTGTGCGAAACAAATGGAACAATGTGCAAGAAACATTATAAAGGGTTGGGGCAAGTTTGTCGAACCAGGAACTCTGTTATTAAAATATATAACAGATCCGTTTAATTTAATATTTCGCAGGGATTTGACGTTAATAAGGAACCAGTTGTGTAACAGCGATGTTTGAAAGAAGAGATTATCTTGTTTAGAGGCAGACGAGAATGTGCCTGCCATAGAAAGCGAGCTTGTTTTTCTGCTGGGTAATTACTCAGCATCAGATCAATCCTGCTCTCTCACGCATTCTGCTGACAATGTCTGAGAAATATGTCTCCCAGAGCTGAAAGTGAAGACGCTGAACACTCTGGCGCCGGTGTTAATATTTTGTCTTGCAAGTGACGCACGTTTTTAAATTATGACATTCACCCATTGCTGAATTACCCGACTGATATTACGTTCAGAGATGAAGACGTCAAAACTAGATTGAAGTAAAGAGTAGAATAATGGCCTCTTTATCATCTTATGGGAGACAGCGATTGATCATGAGGCTTGTTTTTTTTTCTTGTGTTGTCACACGCCCATGCTGTCTTCTTCCGAGCCCAAATGCAATCCTGCTGTTTGTTTTTGTTTTTTCCTGTTCTGCAGTTAGGAGGATTTTGTTTTGTTTGGCATTTCTGAAAAATGTTGTGATTAGCTTCATTGACATTGATCTTCATGTGATTTTCGATGCAACATGTGGTGAAGCTCCCTAGAGTTCATCAGTTCTGCCCTGCAGAACAGTTTAAAAGTGAAGTCAGTATGATTCCCAAAGGGAAATGATGCACTGGACTATACACCAATCAGCCACAACATTAAGGCTCCGCATTGCACTGTGTTCTGACACCTTTCTATCAGAACCAGCATTAACTTTCTCAAGTTAATTTTCTAATAATCAACAAATCAGCGTCATATACTTCAGTAGGAGCTTACAATAAACAAAGAAAGTGGAGAAAGTGATATATAGAAAATGATTGCAAACTCATTTAATGACGGGGAGGCTCAGACAGAAATCAATAGTTATTTGAGAAATTTCTTATAATAAAGAATAACGTCATGATTCATTTTGTGTCAGTGGTTTTAATGTTATGGCTGATTAGTGTATAGCATGCTCAGATATATATAAGGATATATATATCTATATATATATCCTTTGTTAAATATCAGTGAATTTGCCGTCAAAAAGAGATGTTGATGAGGAAGACCATGAGGACACTGTGGAGGCAGAAGGTCCACCGGTCAACAACCATATGTCCTACTACAAAAGAAGCACTACTGTTTAAATAGTCTTTGGCCAGATGCATACACACCTATAGCATTTAGAGGTAATGGAAGGTAGCACAAGAACAACACGAAACACACTTACGAGTAATTAAGGTACTATGTACAAACCCTTTACATCTGGTGTCTTACTTTCACTTTTTAATGGACCATTTAACTTGCAAAGGAGAGTTGGACACGCCATCAGTGCAAATTATGGACTAGAACATATGCAACGGCCCCCAGCCTTCATCCGCCAAGCGTTTACAAGGCTAAGGAAAGAAAAGCCACAGTGAATAATACGCAATGTGAGCCTATTTTAGTTGCGACGCGCTGATGGGCTCCATGTGCAGGTTTCAACACGCTACCTTAGTAAGTGGAAACAGGATTGAAAGGAAAATATCGCTGGGAGTTTCTTCTTTGGAGATAGGGGATAAAAGGTGTCCTAACAATGAAGATGATGATGATGTAAAGAAAGAGAACTAAAATGAAAACTCATACCTTTATTGCGACTCGCATTTCGAAAGCTCCGTCTGTGTTTTCATGGAGACAAGCCACCGGATGAGGCATGACACCATCAGCACAGCTCCTTGAATACTCCTTGAATACTTGAACTCTGCAAAGCAGCATATTTGACATGCTCCAAACTTAAGCTGGGATTTTGAGGGAAACTGAGGCCGGACCACTCTCAGTCCACCAGTTGACTTTGCTGTCAACAGAATCTGAGCGTTACTTTCTTACCGCAGATGATCCAAGTAGTAAAACAGAGTTGATTGTTGACCCCTTAGTTAATATAATCCGTGTCAGTGCTGGACCTCAAACATGCAAATGATGGAGGGCTGAAAAGTATGTTTGACGTCTTTTGGATCAAAGGGTTGAAATATGGGACTGCACCAAGGATCGTCGCTAAACCCCTTCTTGTTTGCTATAGTGACGGACAGGCTGACAGATGAGGTCAAGCAGGAGTATCTTTGGATGTTGGTGGATGACATTGTGAGCTGTAGGAAGAGAAGCGGCCCCGTAAAATATGTATTCACCTCTCATATCTAGCAAGTCCATTTCCTGACCAAAGGGGGACATTTCCTCTTTTACTCGCTTTTCACAAGAGCGGTGTGAATGATCATGTGTGCTGCACAGCGTGACATGACCTGAGCTTGTTTATCAGAAATACATCTCTTATTATTATCTTGCAAAGTTTCTCGAAATCCAGCTCTGTCTTCACAGGTTGACCAGTGGCTCACTGCACAGCGGAATAAAAGGGGATCAGCCGGACAAACTGAACATGGGGATGTATAATTTCATACTCCAAAAACAAAGCCACCGTATTATCATAGTTAGCGTTGAAGCTGACACACTGATTTCTTTAAAGCCCGCCGTTAGTCACTCCTTTCAAGCTGGATCACTGACATCAGGCTGAGGGCATCTGTATGCAAAAAGCAACAGTAGCTCTTCCAGTATGTCCTTAAATCTTCTTCGCTTTACACAAACTCACACTCACACACACGCACACACATGCACAGAGACGTGCATGAACACACATGCACACAAACAAACCAACATGCACCTGGTCATGGATCTCTGAATGCTCTGGTGCCTGTCAGACCAAAAAAAAGAAAGAAAAAAGAAAGCTGTTAATGGAACGCCGCAGAGCGCTGCTCACTGCATCCTGCCGATAACGTCCCCTCGCCCGGCACTACTTGCTCCCTCCCACTGCTCCTTTTGTTTTGACTTTTAAGATAATGCTTGAATAGTTTCTCAGCTATCATAAGAATGTTTGTGTAATGGATTGTATAAGAGGAGTATAGAAGCCTTATTTTAGTTGTGTCAACTTGCAAAGAACCTCATTCAGGGTTCAGTGTGGGTCTGCAGGGGGTTGATATCAGAGCTTGCAGAAACGAGATGTTTGCAGCGTACTAAATTATTTCTGTTTGGTGAAAATATTGTTATCGGGTGTAAGTAGACAGGGTTGAGTCTTATTTTACTCCACTGAAGCCCTAAATTAATCCATAAGGATTTGCGTGTACTTTCCGCTTGGGGCAATACACTGAGTTGTTGTTTAGACGGCTTTCATGCCATGTGATTATTTTTTTCCTCTTGCGTTTTGATTTACGTTGTTTGTGTAATTGAGACAAAAACAGACAAAATAGCAAAAGCTAATAAGTAGAAAACAAGCTTTCAATTAATCAAGCTATTGCTAAAAAAAAACCGACAGCATAGGCTGTCATTCCCGACAGTAAGGTTATATCCCCGAAAAAAGCCCCCAATCCCCTGTGTTGTTCAAGCCTGATTGAACTCCTCAAAATAAATGCAAAGTTATGTCTGAAGAAATGTTTTTTGTAAAAAACAACAAAACCCCCACCCAAAATCTCCCCTTAATAGAGTAAATATGGTCTTTTAGAGCATAATATTATATATATAAAAGATAGATCTCCGCTAAGGTACTTAATATGAAGTAAATTAGAACTAAATTAGAAGGTTGAGAAATTATGGCCGGAAGAACTTTTGAGATAAAGCTCCGCCTAGTGTAAAAAGTATACAACCGACCTTTCCCAAAATCATTCCAGTTCTCCCTCATACTAATGTCTATGTGGGCGATTCCATAATACCCCCAACTTTTCAGGAAAGGATTCTGACTTTTGAAAAATGAAAAATGTACAGATGGATATTTGGATTTCAATCAAGTCTGGAGTCAGGGAACCGTTAACAAACTATTCCTGGGTATAAAAATGCAACTTTTAAGGTTTGTCAGTGCACGTTTTAGTTTTTCACTCATGTGCCCTCTGAACTTGTGCATTACATTTGGTTGGACTGGTTTGCTCATGCTAGTGTTTACACTTGGAAATAACTTTCCCAGCGTAGAATGCTTTTGGACTTTGACAGGAAGCTGAAGTTCCAAGAGGGAACCCATGCAGACAAATGGACATGCTAACATACGTACTCCAGAGGGGATTTAAACCCAGAACCCTCCAGCTAGGCAACTTTTCGGCCTTGTACAAAGTCAATATCATCCTCTGGTCATGTCGGTTACTGCATACCCATGAATAACAATGTTCAGTCACGTGACTCTGCAATTTTCAACCAATGTTAGTCCTTCAGAAACGAATTTGAATGCATTTGATCAAAAATGAAGTAGCATGCTAAAGCTAAATGGATGATTGAGCACACGTTGAACCAAATTTATTGACACAGCAATTTTCTCATCCTTCTGATACTCCATGTTTTGTCCGGTTTGATACATAAATTACCAGCTCTCAAGACCAGAAATATTCAGGTCAAGGCTTGAGAGATTCAAGGCTGAACTAGCAGCATTTCACGGTACCTACATGGACCCAGATCCATTCGTATGTTCTACTTTCATGAAGAACAAATCAGCTTTCTTTGAGTCTGATCAATGTTAATTATATACAGATCTGACGTAACTTTATAACCACTGCCAAGTGGAGTCAGAATAACATTGAATGTTGTCCTTCATGTGTTGGAAGCAGGAAAAATAACTAGCGTAGGGTTTTGGGTGATTTTGACAAGGACCAAATTGTGATAGTTAGACGACTGGGTCAGATCATCTCCAGAAAATCAACTCTTGTTGCATAATTGGTGAATTAGAACACAATGTAGCATAGGTTAGCCTGTGTTGTCAGATCCCAACAGAAGAACTATTTTAGCACCAGCTACTGAGCAAGTTAATGTTGGTTCTGATGGAAAGGTGTCAGAACATACAGTCCATTGGCAGGTGGTTAGGATGTTATGGCCAGCCTCAGCTAAATTTCTAGAATATTATGAATAAGTTCCTTGTGGGTTGCTGGCCCTACATCAGACAGTGCTTCACTCGACTCAGAACGGACAGGAGGTCCGGTCTAACCTGGTTGAATGGACATTGTCATTTTTTAATAGAAACCTGATTCATTTTATTCACTGGACTATGAGTGCGTGTGAACAAACCTGAAAATACAAATGATCGTTTGACAGCAAGGCGCATTTCTTCATGAAAAACAGCCAGGCTTTTTTCTCACCTACCCGCTCCTGCTTGTATGACCAGTATCCAAACACAAAAACAGCAACACACCTTTGATTAAAGACATAAATATATATTACCCTGCGCCAGGAAGGACTCATTTGTTGCCTGCATGCACCAAAGTCATTTATTTGACCTGTGAAATAATTCACTACTCATAAAATACAGAAGGGTAATGACTTAAAGGTCAGATGCAGAAGTCCTGGCGGAGGTGCCATTTGTTTCTTAATACCCAGAGAAACTTTAACATTATTGATCTCCTGCATGGCATGACTTTGAAAAGCAATTACTAGGTTGTATATGATGAGATTTCCCTCGCCGAGAGGTAACTTTATTACTACAATATAACATCCTCTCTCTCTTACCAAATACAAGGTAGTCGATATGGCGTGCCAGTTGTTTGCACAAAGAAAGGATAGGCGGTATCAGTGACAGGACCAATTTATTTATCAGGTATAAGGGTTAGGGGGTTTCGGTAAATGATGTAGGAAGGAAATAGTCTCTTCGCAAGGCCACAAAAATATCATATCCTCTTGCCTAAAAGGGGGCCTATCTGCATTTCATGCTGATTTCTTTGTCTCTCACTGGGGAACCAACCTATTTATTCCTACGAAAAATAAAGCTGCTTTTCTATATGGCCGCCTTCAGAGGGAAGAAGGAAAGAGCAGCTCACTGGGTGCTAATGGGGCCACACTAGAGGGAAGGTGTTGAGAGAGGGAGGGTTAGGGGGGGTGAATACTGAAAGGTGGAGGGAGGAGGGGAGATGGGAGAGATAAAGGATGTGGGAAAGGAGGAGAAAGTAGAAGAAGAGCAATGAGAGGATGTGAAGGGAAAAATGGATCGGGCTTAGGCAGAAGAGAGTGGGCAAATTATGATTACTGTGCTCCATGCTGTTTCACACAACTCTCCTTTCCAATAGCCTTAAGCCAGTAGGGCCCAGATTTGCCCTGCCAACCAAAAGGTGGATATCAGCATTTCTTTGGGCTTTCCGGCCTTCTTCCCCTCTAACCAGACTTCACACACGTTGCTTCCACCAATTTAGTCCTTCTCTTTGAAGTGCGGGCTATATGACGCTTTCACACGCCTTTAGATTCCCTTTAGTGGGTTAAGGAGCCGGTATTTAATTGTCAGTTATGACAAGGTCTTACGAAGCCAATTCAGTTGATAAGCATATGGACGTCATGGGCCGCCTTGAATTAACGGTGCACAATAGGAATATAAACAGATTTTAAGGGATTTATTTAAACTTAGCTGGAAAAATGTCACTTTAAGCCTTACTATAATCTGAGTAATGAAAAAAGTGGCAGCCTCTATCTAACGTCATACTTTATGTGTTTGTCTGATGAATTTTTTTCTAGTAGTGACTTGACATATACTCCTTTTTTCTTGCAGCAGTGTTTTAAATGACCATTCTTGTATCATATAATGTATTTTTTTAGCTGTTTTGCTGCAAAGCATCTTTGAATTATCCAGTGTCACAACCCCTATGTTATTAGTCAAGTCTTTAATTGTCCGTTATCTTCAGTCCCCACTGGGGCAGGTTGCTGCCATGTTTGAAGGGGCTTGCATTAGAGTCAAAATCTGAGGCAGTTGTCAGACGCCAGCAGTGGTCCTCTTCCTCCTGGTTTCAGGTAACTTGTTACCTAACTGAAGGAGTTTGGGGTCTTCAGGGTCTTCAGAAGGGATGGGAAAAAGAACCGTGAGATGGACAGGTCTGAAAGAATGAGATCATGGCTGCTAAATACTGAATTTAGATTCCTTCATTTCACGGTTGGGCTCAGCTTTACAGAAAGGATGAAGAGCTTGGACATCTGTAGGATCTCACTGGATCTTACTTTTGTGATATAACCCTAAAAAGATATTATTCGAAGACACAGGTTGCCAGCTCAGCTGATTCTTAATATTCTCGATGAGATCAAGGATCAGATAGAGCCTGTCACCCAACCATGAAATACCTGGCATTATGAAATTGCTGGAAAGACTCCATGTTCTAGCGTCTGGCTCCTTCCAAACCCCCTGTTGCAGGTGCCTCTAAGCTTTAAGATGCCTTAGAAGGACCATGTGGGATGTTATACCAGCCATGGCTAGTAGAGCAGCAAGACACATAAGATTTCCCCCAAACCACACGGAAAATTTGGGGGATCTAAAGATTCAGCACCATGGACAGCTCCCTTCAAATTCTTTAATTTTGGAAGGCGAAGACAAACAAAGTGATGTGTTCAGTCCCTAAGACACTGAGATATATATATATATATATATATATATATATATATATATATATATATATAGATATAGATATATATATAGATATAGATATAGATATATATATATATAGATATATATATATATATATATAGATATATATATAGATATATATATATATATATATATATA